>OX451396.1:11013382-11179763 GCA_949629135.1 Eremobia ochroleuca
GTCTCAGTTAAACGGTCAGCCTATAGTTGTTTACATCGTTAAACCATCTCTATTGATTGATTTGGTCATGCTATCTCATGAATGTGGTCAACACAACGTTTAATATATCACCATTTCACGAAATTGTCAACTACTCGTATTTTATGATATGATTGATTCTATGATGTAGCTACGACATATAAATTATGTAAAAGATAAGAACGTTTCTTACTTGAGGGTTGCACATCGACTTGCAGGACTAAGTTCTCCCCAATCTCAGCGGAGCTGACTTGGCTGCCGGAGCGAGAGACGATTCTCATGGAGCAGGTGGGCGGCGGGCCGGTGTTGGCGATAGTACCGGCTGTCGTTAGCATCGACCACGTTGAAGGCCAACGTCACGTTTTGCTCACCCCGTTTGGTATATACATTTTATGTGGAATGCCTTGGCGTTCGAAGTCACGAGTTTCGGATGTTTCTGCATTACAAGGACGAAGCTTGCCAGACCCTGTAAAAATACAAATGTTTTATTTGACTGAGTTTTGGTTAGACATCATGAAAGTTGTAATGCCCTTAAACGTTGATAATTCCATTAGTTATATTTTTTGAACACCTTACGGCATGCGTCTAAACGTGAATTTTTAATATAGATTTTCTGGTAAATAAGAACTTACGTTCACATGCACTAAGCCACACTCGCCGAAGTGCACGGTAAAGTCGACTATTGTCTCATCTTCCTTAGGCGTGTCTACAGCTAGCCGGCAGCGTTCATCCTTACTGTAGCTCTTTACATACAGCACGCCGTTAAAGTCCCTTGATCTTCAGACTAACCCCGA
Source organism: Eremobia ochroleuca (assembly GCA_949629135.1). Lineage (NCBI taxonomy): Eukaryota > Metazoa > Arthropoda > Insecta > Lepidoptera > Noctuidae > Eremobia > Eremobia ochroleuca. The sequence continues at coordinate 11,014,195 of OX451396.1, forward strand.
ACGCCGTCGGCAAGACAGTGAACCTAAAACAAATTATTATTATTATTATATATTTATTAGAAAACAGTGATCCACAAAACTAAGCAATACGTAAACGATACAAACAAAGATACTTATGCCCAGCACAAAGAGGGAAGTTTCTGATGCTTACCTGCATGTCAGGCAGAGGGAAGTCGGTGCGGTACACTGGTGGGTTGGTGGTGTTGCAGTGCACCCGTGGGTTACCGGTGTAGCCGGCGATGCAGGTGCAGTGCGAGCGGTGGCCAACGGCATCGCAGGTAGCCGACGTGCCGCAAGGCTCGGCCCGGCACGCGTCCCACAACACATGCCATTTATGCAACGTTCACGGTCATCACACTGTGCGTCGGCGCGGCAGCGCGCGCGCTCGCAAGTGTCGCCGCGCGGCACATAACCGGCGCGCCGCGTCGCATACGCAGCGCCCTCTCGCGTCTAACACGCGACCATCGCTTGCGCGGCACGGCACGCACTCGCCGGTAGAGTCGATGCCTTGCCCTTCTATGCATTCTGGGATCGGACCTGCGTGAAGAAATCTTATTTGTTATACACAATCTTTGGAGTGTGTAGGGACTGTAGGTGATTTCAATTGTTGATTTTGATTTTTGGGCATTTAGTATTGTACCGCCTGTCTGTTTCTGGCTGACTTTTTAGTACCTACTGCATGGTACTTTGGAATATGCATTAAAGTGACAAGAGACTAAGGTAGGTAGATAAACAGCCCCGGACTCCTAAATCGAGCCACCCTGCACTCTTTTGTATACCTAAATGTCTTTATGTTTTTAAATGGTCGTGAATTCAAATTCGGAACAATGATAGCCAGTATGCCAGCTTCAGAACTGCATAAAAACTTTTTCTTTGAGTTATCATTCTTTTGATGTTTAGGCCATTATGTCTTACATGGCAATGTAAGATTCGCTTTAGGAGTCCGGGAGTGTATATTATCACATTAATACAGCAATGCACGTCGCGCGCGCGTTTGCTGTACTATGGTGTACTTAACACGAGTTTTACTTCACAAAGAGGAAATGCATGATCCATACAACATGATATAACATTTTTTTCAAATTAATTATATGTTTGTTTGCTGACCAAAATCAAATAAAACAAATTAAGTAATCCTTAATTTTAGTAATAACTTTTGAAAAAAAGAAAGTACTCACGTCTATTAGAAGTGCACTCGATAAGAGCATTTCCTTTGTATCCGGGTACACATTCACAGATCATTGTCCTGACTGGTAGGGTGTCAATGACCTTGCACTCAGCATTAGTGCCACATGGCTTTATTTCCAGACAAGGATTGACACACTTTGCGTTCAAGCAAGCGGTTCCAGAGGGACAGTCAATATCTGTGATGCATTGCGGTGGTCTCGTACTTAAGCATCCGCCTTCAGTGCTTTGGTAACCAGGCGGACATATACAGTGCACCTCGTGGAGGTGTACTCTGCATTCTGCGGGTTCGTTACAAGTTGTTGTGTTGCAAGGGCTCACACATTTAGTGTTTATACACGATTTGTCTAATGGACAATCGGAGTCAGCGCGGCAGCCAATAGGTGTACACGCAATGGAAGGATTTCCTATAGTACCAATCTTGCACCTGCACGAAGCGCGATGTTCGTTGCCGTAACATTCAGCAGAGTCTCCACAGACATCGGAGTCAACCGAACAAGCTGGTATACAACGGCTGTTGAAGCAAGTTTCATCATCTGCACATTGTGAGTCAGATTGGCAAAGAACCTTGTAGCACCCGGTGCGGGCATCGCCTACGAAGCCGGGCTGGCAAGCGCAGACTGGTTTGTGGTCTTTTATTTGACAATCCGTATTCGGACCGCATTCGCAAGGATTTTTGCAGACGGATGTAATACAAGCATGATTAGCTGTGCAATTATCATCGGCGTTGCAAATGACATCTGCGATTGATGTTGCTGGACGGCAGACGCCTCCGCCGCTACTTACGTAGCCCGGTGGACATGTGCACAGCATTGTGCGCACCGGTAGAGTTGGTGACACTTCACATTGGGCTGGAGTGGCGCAAGGCCGCAATTCTGTGCAAGGGTTTACGCATCTTGATGATAAGCACGCCATTCTTGATGGACAGTCGGCGTCCACGTAGCACTCTGCGATGATTTGCGGCTTACATTCAATATATGGACTTCCGGTATAGCCTTGTTCACATTTGCACACTGCGTTATGATTCCTAACCAAGCACGTGGCTCTAGTGCCGCATATATTTTCGCTAAGGCATGGATTCACGCATCTGTGTGCGCGACATTGTTTGTCTTGTAGGCAGTCGCCATTACTTCTACATTCTATTGCATGGCAACCTAAATAAACGTCACCTTCAAATCCAGGACGGCACCTGCACAATGGTAAATTCCTTTCTACGTAACATTCTGCGTTAGGTCCGCACGTGCTGTTCAAGAGGCAAGGACTGATGCAGTTGCCATTGACACATGCTTCATGAGATTGGCACTCCGAATTGCTGCGGCAACCAACGATGTGGCATCGCCGGTATGGGTCACCTTCAAATCCTTCGCGACATGAGCAAATGGGTCTATGATTACGGATGAAACACTCTGCATTATCTCCGCAATTACATGGGTTACGGCAAATTCTATTGACACATGATTCATGGTCACCGCAGTCCTGGTCTGAAGAGCAGCTCAGCGCCGGTAGTTGCGCAGGTTTACAATTTCCTCCTTCTTCAGGAATATATCCATCGGGACAGCGGCATATCAAAGTTCGGAAGGGTATGCTGTCGGAAACAGTACAACGAGCGTTGCCGGTGCATGGTTTTAGTTCGGCGCAAGCTTCGCGACACTCGTCTCTAAGACAAGCGTAGCCACTGGGACATTCACTGTCCATGCGGCATTCGGGCTCACCGATAACATCTATTCTCAGGCAGTGGACTAGAGGATCTCCGAGAGGTAGTGCCGTAGGACACTTGCAAGACGCAACATGGTTCCGTGCGAAGCAGTCAGCATTGTTGGCACAAGGGTTTCGGCCGTCGCTCGAACAAGCGTTTCGACAAGATCCCTTTACACAAACGCTGTTGTCGTTACAATCATTATCAATCTCACATTCAGCGGCTTGACACCTGGTATAGGGGTTTCCTGTGGTTCCTGTCGGGCAGCGACAGTTAGGACGATGTGCTTTACCGAAGCATTCGGCGCTGATAGCGCAAGGGGCTTCAACTACGCAAGGGTTGACGCAAGCGCCGTTGTAACATGTATCGCTGTCGGGACACTCTGAATCGGATGTACAACCAACTGCAAAAAAGAACAATATTCAATATGGTACAGTTACATTATGAATATTTGAATTAAAATATTATACCTAATTACTAAAGAAAAAATGCATGCAGCGTACCTTTGGTGCAGCCAACGTATGGATTGCCGGAATATCCACGTTCACAGTAGCAAACGGGATGGTGCCTCACTACAGTGCACTCTGCGTTGGAGCCACACGCACACGGGTCCGCGCACGCTCCGTTGACACAAGCTTGTGATAGCGGACACTCAGAATTGGCTTTGCAGCCAACAAGGAGAATTTTTTCATCAGAGGCTAAAAAGAGTAAATTCGTAGTTTAAATATTATGTAGAGTGAAATAGGGTTTTTTTAAAAATCTATTTTATTATTAATAACGTATTTTTTTTCTTTTAACTTTTACTTGAGTTTTTCACGTTGAAGTACAGTGAAATAGGGTTAGGTAAAATAGGGTTCCGTAGTTGGAATGAATTTATCCCAAGAACAAACTTAACATTGTAGTTGAAAATCATGTTCTCCCATACATTGCAACTCTAAATGTAAGTTGGTCGACTATTACTCGTAAACTTGAAAAGCCTATTTAGCTGTGATAGTTTTCCTTTTAATTTCGTTGTATATAGGTACTACTATCGTGATTTTTTTCACATATCCAAAAACACTCATTTAGCTGGCAGGGGGGCGGGACACTTGACTCTAACAAAAATTAGCACTTTAAAGCTTAACATTTCACAGAAGGATCCTTGAATCGAAAAATTGTTTTCACAAACCCAAAATATTTTTGAAAGACCTATCCTATGATACCGCACTATATGGAGGAGACGAGAAAAAAAATATCCCCATTATATGTGTAGAGGAGGTATCCCAAAAATTTTTTTTAATGATTTGATGTTACCACTTTGTCGGCATGATTAATATGTATATCCATGTCAAATTATAGCTTTCTAGTACTAAGAGGCTTTGATCTAAGCTGCGGACGAACGGACGGACAGACGGCCATATCAAAACTATAAGGGACTACGGAACCCTGTTTTTAACATATTGCACTATTCAAAACGGTCGGTCGGTTAAGAATTTTATCTATAACATAGAGGGTGACTCAAATTCGACGAATTTCTTTAGATGTGATCGTATGACATAGGTAGTGTGGTGGCGTTTTTGAAAACACAGAATTAACTATCAAATAAAATTGCAATGAAACCATTCAATTTATAATTTTAGTGAAAAGTGAAATTTCACAGCATCTTCTGGGAACTAAAATACAAAACACTTGAATTTTCTCGACTCCTATAAATTTTTGCCAAGGCTATAGATATGGAGTGCTTAATTGTTGCAAAGGGGTCACACTATCACGCCCTGGAAGGAATACGTCGAACGACCAGTCAACGTGTATATACATACATATAGTAAAGATTGTTTTTAATAACTTACGAGGCGAGCATCTGACATATCCATCACCCGAATATCCTCTAGGGCAAGAGCATTGCGGCTTATGGTTTATAACACGGCACAGCGCTCCGAGGCCGCATGCATCGTTACATGGGTTCACGCAAGCGCGCTCGATACAAGCTCGTTCTGGGCCGCATTCCTCATCATTGTAGCATTCATAGATCAGCGGGTGTCGAGGTACTGTGACAATAAATAACACATCAAACATTGCTACACAAATATTACTTGCAGGAACGAAAACGTCACGACATCAAGGTACTTACTCGGGTTACATTCAATTCTCGGATTTCCTGTGTATCCACGTGCACAAGTGCAGCGAGATGTATGGTCTATAGATTCGCAAAGAGCATTTTGTCCGCAAGGGTCGGCTCTACAGGACTCGACACAGCTGCCACGACGGCATGTTTGACTGTTAGCGCATTCAGAATCGACTGAGCATTCGGCTTCCGGTGGAGCTCGACATCCATTGTCCGGTGCCACGCGACCTCCATCGGGGCAAATACAAGCGACAGCGCGTAATGGTAGCACGTCCACGATCTTACAAATTAGGCCAGAGTCGCACGGGTTTCCTAGACAGAGATCGATGCAGCGGGCATTTACACAGGCGAATGGCGCCGAGCAGTCGGCGTCAGTGGTACACTCTGTGTCGTCTTGTGCTTTGCTGCAGCCACGACCGTACGGGTCTCCGGTACGGCCTGCGGGGCACGTGCACTCGGCGCGGTGACTGCGCGCGGTGCACAGCGCGTCGGGTGCGCACGATTGTTCGGAGCATGCCGGCTGACAAACACGGTTTAGTCGGTTGCAGATTTGTGTGTCGTCACAATCTTCGTTGTAGTGACAGATAGCGGAAACGCATGCACCTCGTGGGTCACCCTGAGTCCCGGGCGGGCAACGGCAGCTGGCAATGTGCGCAACCGCCACGCAGTTCGCGTCTCGCCCGCAAGGCGTACCGAGCGTGCACGGGTCTTGACAGTATCCGTTGACACATGACTTGTCGAAAGGACAGTCGTCGTCTGAAGTACATTCAGCTGTAAAAAAAAAATAGACATTATCTAACGATCTAGCCGTTTGTGGGACTGAAAATGGTTAGCAGCGAAGTTAGGCTTACGTGTGTAGCAGATGCGCGCGGGGTCGCCGGCGGTGCCGGGCGGACAGTGGCAACGCGCGCGGTGCTCCACGGCGTCGCACAGTGCACCGGTGCCGCACGCGCCCGCGCATGCTGACACGCAGCGCTGCGACACGCAAGCTTCCGCTCCACCGCATTGCGAGTTCGATGTGCACTCCACACCTGGTAAACCTGTACGCGAGAATAATAACCTTCAATTATACGCTTCAGTTAGGCATGCGCAATTATAATAATAAATGCTAGAAAGAAATCATAAAAGTAAAAAAAAGAATTCACACTATTTTCTATGTACTCACCGAGCGTGCAGGCCACTTCCGGGTTGCCTTGCAGCGGTGGCACGCAGGCGCATGTAGCGCGATGCGCATTGGCATGGCATTCGGCGCCCGGCCCACAGGTTTTATCGGCGCACGCACTCACGCACATACGGTTAACGCAACGCTCTTCTGAACCGCATTCGCTGTCTGCGCTGCATTCACCCCCTGATGACCAAATAAAACTTTCTTTTAATATCTACTATCTAGTACATTCCAAACTTACCTACATGATGCTGTTTCTCGAGCGCAAACAAACATTTTTCATACACGTCAAAGTCAAATCTTTATACAATTTGTCCCTAAAGCCTTGGAAGAACCACATATAACCGAAAGTTAGGTGCAGTAATAAGTAGGTACTTATAATGCTGTATATATTTACATGCATTAAATACATCGTATCCATAGTGCATATAACATAATTGAAGCTTTATTCCGGTGTAATCTCGTTGTAATCACACCTACCGTTGATGATGTCTTGATACAATTACTATAAAATTGAAAGCATTTCTTCCAGTGATATCTGTAAATAAGTCTGCATGGCTGTCACAAGCAGGTATAATGATCATTAAAACAAAAGATTAAATGGCATATATTACTAGTATATTTAAGAGCGGTGAGTAAAACTAACGGCTCTCTGAAATACGTACTTGGGCTACATTGTACTGAGGCGTCCCCAACGAGAGGCTTAGGACATTCACAAACGAGTGTTCGGAATGGTAGTGTATTTGCAACTCTGCATTCAGCTCGGATGCCACAAGATGTTGGTTCACAGGGATTCCTGCATATACTCTGGAGACATGCTAAGCCAGGTCCGCATTCGCCGTCATTGTCACATTCTCTTTCTTCTAAAACTATAGAAAAAAACAAGGTAAGTACATTATACATTGAGATTACTTAAGATATAATTATTTAAGAGGCTAGAAATGAAATAACAAACCTCTTCGGCATTCAATCTTAGGATTGCCCTGGGTGCCTCTCGGGCACTCGCAAGTTGGTACATGACGGACAACCGTACATATTGCGCCCTGAGCACATGCTCCGAGGCATGGGTCTTTACAAGTGTCACGAGAGCAAGCCAGCCATGAGGAGCAATCATCGTCTACAACGCATTCGGCTCTGCGACATCCAGTCCAGGGGTTGCCGTGGGCGCCAGCATTACATTCACATGACGCAGTGTGGCCGCGCGCAACACAGTGCGCCTCGGCTCCACAACGTATGCGCAAGCAGACCTTCACACATGAACCACTCTCGCAGCTTTCATCATCTGGACAGTCATTGTTGCTATGACATTGCACTGGAACAAACAAAAATAAGTAAGAACATATTATATAATATAAAAACATTGTTCTACAAGCAGCCTAGGTTATCAAAAACAGTAAATACCTGAGTAACATCCCGTGTAGCCGTCGCCCTCGTACCCTGGTAGGCAAGTGCAAAGGGCTCTATGTTGTTTGGCTATGCAGCGTGCATTGAGTCCGCAGTTGTTGGGCCCGCATACGGGCGAGCAGTGCGCGTTGACGCACGCGGCGTTGTCGGCGCACTGATCGTCGGAAACACATTCGGGCGTCGGCGGTGGCGGCGGAGACGAGATCACGCTGCATCTCACAAGCGGAGAGCCTGTATATCCAGCAGGACACGAACAGACTGGCGAGTGTCTCACACCCGTGCATATCGCGTTGAGTCCACATGCGTTAACGCATGGATCAGTGCACTTTCTGTTGATACATGCGTGGTTACCAGAACAGTCATCGTTGACGGTACATTCGTAGTAAGTGCATATTCCGTTGCGGCAGGTAGCATGCGCTCCACAAGGATTGGGGTCGCAAGGATCATCTGACTTCGTTGGTGTTTCTAAATGTAAGAAATAATAAATAAATGCCTTATTAATAAGCTCGAAGTAAAATGACACCAATGTGTATAGTCAAACAGACGTTATTACTGGCGTTCAAGTGTTTCTTATATTTTTATTGAAAAGAGTGTATGTTTGTAGTATAAGGGACATGTCTACCTCGAGAAATCTTGTACTACTGACCTATACAGTGAACGAACGGATCACCAGTTGTGGATGGTGGACACCAGCAGATAGGTGCATGGTTAAAGACGCGGCAGTTGGCTGCGTTGCCGCACGTGCCGGGGCAGGGATCGACGCACTTGTTGCGCACACAGGCGCGGTCGCGCGGGCACTCTGAGCTGACCACGCACTCGGGCCGGCACCCTGTGGTGGCTGCGTCACCGCTCGTGCCGCTCGGGCACGTGCACATCGCGCTGTCACCGACCACTGAGCACAGGGCTCCTGGGCCGCATGGAGATGGAGTACACGGAGGTTCTGTTAAGCATAAATGAAATTGGATTGACGTGTCAGGTTATTACCTACGCTATGGCAATTAATGTATATGATCCTGTGGAGATAGACTTACGGGTCATTTCAACATAGCATCTTTCAAAAGCGTTTCCTCTAGTTCCCGGTGGGCACGAACACAGAGGTATGTGATTGACGGTTTCGCAGTCTGCCCCTACACCGCAAGTGCCCTGGCAAGGGTCACGGCAATGGGAGCGTATGCAAGCTTTCGTAGGTGAGCAATCAGAGTCCGCGAGACATTCAGGTCGGCAACCAGTGTTCGGGTCACCACGTAGGCCAGGCTCACATTCACAAGAAGCGCTTGTTCCTTTCACTCGACACAAGGCGCCAGGTCCACATGGTGATGGTACACAGGCATCCTTTGGTGGATTAGCTGTAACATGGTACGTGAAAGTTTAAACATGTGCATAAGATAATATCAAAGAAGCAAATATAATGGAAAGCTCTTCGTCAAGCTAAAACTTTCGACACTAAAAGAGGCGAACGGCGCACTTGGTTTCGCTAGTAAAACCCATGCCTAAGCTTTAAAAGCGAAGACGCAAGATTGCCGCATCCTACATCCCTGCATTTTTGTCATCAATCACATTATTTTACGAAAATACTTTTATTTTAAAGCAATCATCCGTTTGATCTAATCTGTCTTACGAATATTTTCGATGGGATGGCACGCCGCGAGGGGATTTCCGGTAGTGGTGGGAGGACAAGTGCAGCGTGGCTCGTGAGCCACCGGAACACAGTCGGCGCCCTGGCCGCACGCTCCCGGGCAGGGATCTACGCAACGTCTGTTAATGCAAGTTAGATGCCATTCGCAGTCATTCGAATCCAGACACTCGTAACGACAGAATGGAGCTGCTCCGAAGAAGCCTGGGCGACAGCGACAGCGGCCATCAGCGCAATCAGCGTTCGGGCCGCAATCAGGACAGGGTGAATTCTTGTTAGGCTCAGAATCAAGGGCTGTAAAAAATAATCACGTTAAGTACGTATGCTTGAAATAAATATCGTAATTAGTTACATAAATGTAATAAATAGTCATCTCGACCGCTAGAAGAAAGAATTGACATACCTGGCCTACAACGAATGAATGGATCCCCAGCGTAACCAGGTGGGCAAGTACAAATAGGTGAATGCATGGTTGTTCGACAAACGGCGTGAGCACCGCACGCGCCGGGGCAAGGGTCACGGCACTTGCCGGCACGGCATGCCAGCGCGGCGGGGCAGTCGGCCGAGCTGTGGCACTCGGGCCGGCAACTCGGAGGCTCGTCGTGCATGGGCGGTCGGCACGAGCAGTGCGCCACTGAGCCCTGCGCACGGCACACGCTGTTCGGCCCGCATGGGTTGGGCGAGCACGGCTCCGTCTCCACTGGTGCTGCATTTATAATTTATTGTTAATTCGGAATGCTCTTTTTGCGGTATTTTGTTTCCGACTATTATTATTCAGAAGGTTAATTATATTATATACGAATAAGTAGGTCTTACCTATCTCACGCCGGCAGGCTATGAAAGCATCTCCTTGAAGAGGTGCTGGGCATTCGCATATGGCAATGTGGTTGTAGACATTACACACTGCTTCGAGACCGCATGCGTTTTTGCACGGATCCACACATTTGTAGTTCACGCAGGCTTTGCTTTTGTCACAGTCATTATCAATGGTACATTCCGGTCGACATTCTATTGTAGGATTGCCATGGTATCCCGGAATACAAGAACAAGTACCGTTGCTACAAATAGCATTACTTCCGCAGGGATTTCGAGCGCATGGGTCGATTACTGCTGGTGTTTGCGGTTCTGTAATAGTACATTATGATATAAGTGCGGTAAGTTGAAAATTACAGCTGAGGCGATATTGCTAGCCCGAGCCGTAGGTGAGGGCTATAAGAAAGCAGAGGTTGTAATTATCAAACCGCACGTATGTCATACGACGTTTTATAACACATTTGTGAGGAAATAAATAAAACTCGGATTTTCTTAAACGAATAAATCAATACAGCGAAAAGAAAAAGCGCGCGGAATAATTTTTACTTTTTCACAAATTAGCGATGCGCGCGCATCAGCGTGTTTATGGCAAAGGTACAAAAAACAGTCAGTATTACTAATAAATTAATACTTTTGTGTTTTTGTTACAGATAAATGGTTGTAATTAATTGTCAAAATTAATTAAATTAATTAAATTAAACAATTTAATGTTTATTTATTATATTTTATCTCCCAAAGTTAATTTTATTCATAAAATGTTGACCATTTTTCTGACATAAAAACTCTTTGCTAAGATTTAAAAAATTTTACGAGCAAATGTGTTATAAAACACACATTAATGAATTTGTTTGTTAAATCTACAGACTTTTATGCCTTCATATTCCCAAAGTGGTATATATTGCGTGCAGTCATATTTCAAACATGACCTTGTTTTAAAAAAGAATGTAAATCAACGTCATGACTACATCGTGTTTAAAATATGCTCACAAAACTAATGAACTATGATTATAATATTGTATTTTAAACAATACGATTCATAATTCCTTATTAAGCGAGTAAGCATTGCGCTAGGTAGACATTTTTTGCCACGTAGTTTGATTTTCTAAAACTTGTACATACCATCAAATAGGTAACATCCGACGAAAGAATTGCCACGATGGCCTGGTAAACATGTACAAATAGCCAGATGGTTCATCGCTCGACATTCAGTATTAGAGCCACAAGATCCAATACAAGGGTCTACACATCTCTCCCGAACACAGGCTTTGTCATTCGGACAGTCTTCGTTGATAGCGCACTCTGGCGCACATCGAGGCGGAGCACCGAAGTACCCCTCCCTACAACTACAGATAGCCGAGCCAGCTGACTCCCTGCATGTTGCAAATGGACCACAAGGATTGGGTTCGCAGGGAGATTTTACTTGTGGCGGTGATAATTTTTCCTTTGAACATCTGATGAATGCATCTCCTTCGAAACCAGGTAAACATGTACAGTAAGGGCTGTGGTGATACACACGACATTGTGCATTTTCTCCGCATGCTCCGATACATGGATCGATACACTTTTGCTTGACACATGCTTTGTTGAGAGGACACTCTGAACTCATCACACATTCCGGTCTGCAATTTGGTGGGTTTCCAATATATTCTGTTAGACAAGTGCATATGGCTTTATTGCCAGCAGCGTTGCATGTACTATAAGGACCACATGGTGATGGATTGCAAGGGTCACTCGGTGATTCTGCGAATAAAACATTTTATTTAAAACCTGCGTATTGCCATTAGTTATTTACAGATGAAGACAATTCATCAACTTTTAATAATAAAATGAAACACTAATTTAGAAAAGTTTAACTCATGAACAAAATATAGTTTACCTTCTCTGAGAATGCACCTGTCATATGGGTTACCCACATAACCCGGCGTGCAAGCGCAGTTGGGAATATGATTAATCATTTGGCATTGAGCGTTCGTTCCGCATAGTCCGGGGCATGGATCTTGACATCTGTTGTTGATACACGCTAAATTTTCGGAGCAGTCAGAATTGAGTACGCATTCAGGTCTACAACCCTCATAAGGATTGCCGAAATATCCCGTGGCACACGTACAGCTGCCAGCGTTGTTACGCTCTTGGCACACAGCGTTTGGTCCACACGGGTTAGGTACGCATGGTGCGGTCGGTGGTGGCGGTTTTTCAGCTGGAACTGAACATACGAGTTATATGTAGATATGAGAGCAGTATAAATATAGTAATCAAGTATTCGTCAGGAGAAGCATATTTAAATACCTTTGACAGGAGTGCACTGATAGAATGAGTCTCCTTCGTATCCCGGTTGGCATGCACATTGCGGTGAATGACTGATGACCCGACATTCCGCGTTAAGCCCGCAGGCGCCAATACATGGATCAGCGCATTTGCTGTTTATACACGCCCTATCAAAATTGCATTCACTGTTCGTAGAGCACTCTGGGCGACAGTATGGTGGTTGCCCCATGTAACCCGGTTGACAAGAACACGTCGACGCTTCGTTTACTGCTCGACATTCAGAATTGGGACCACACGGTGACGGCTCACACGGTGCTCTCTTTGGTGGCGGATCATCTAATAAAAAAACATATGTACATAATTAGTTGAAGTATTTAGTTACTTTTATTTTACTCTACTCGCATTTGTATACATATCTATTATAGAAAAATAGTCGACTTATGGTTCCCCATTTATGTTAATCAATTGATTACGATAGAGTTTATAGTAGTAGACTTTTCGTGAACATGCACTTTTTTATGAAACAATTATTTAGGTAATTTAAATCAATATGATACTTACTTTGAACGATTATACACTGGGTAAACGGATCACCGGTGTAACCATTTCTGCAGTAACAAATTGGCTTGTGGTTGTGAACGCGACACTCCGCATTTAATCCGCACGAACCAATACAAGCATCGGCGCATTTTTGATTTGAGCACAACATAAGACTCGTACAATCTGAATCCACCACACATTCCGGCCTGCACGACGGGGGCACCCCAATGTAGCCAATGAGACATGAACAAACCGCTTGTTCTTGCATCGCTCGGCATACGCTATACGGGCCACATGGAGACGGATAACAAGGGTTTCGGTTTTCTGGTATTACTGAAAACGGATATAAATTTTAGTAAGTATGTAATTTTGCTATAATATCAAAGTACGTAAAGCTGCAGAATCTGAAGTATAATTTTATTTACCTGTTATTGGAGTACATGAAAAGAATGCATTTCCAGTAGTGTTTGATGGGCAACTACACATCGGTATGTGATTATATACTTCACATAATGCTCCCTGTCCGCATAGATTTGTGCAAGGATTGACACATTTGTTGTTAACACATGTTTTGCTAGGAGGACAGTCGGAGTTGTGTGTGCATTCCGGACGACAACTCAAGTAAGGATTACCGAAGTATTCGGGCCTACATGTGCATTGGCCATCGTTACAGTCAGCGTTCGCTCCGCAAGGGCTTGGATTGCACTTATCAAATACAGCAGGCAGAGGTTCTGTAATCGACGTAATAAGTGTAATATAAAATGCATATATTTAAAGTAACAATATGAAGAATAAGGAAGGATAAAGTTAGAACAAAGAAAACGAAGTAGGCGATATGAAATATTTACCTATTTTCTCCTTTACGTGACAGCTTTGGAATGGATCTCCAGTATATCCCTCTCTGCAACTACAAATAGCTGCGTGCTGATAAACCTGGCACTCTGTTTGTAGGCCGCATGAGCCCGGGCATGGATCGCGACATTTCTGGTTTATACAAGCTTTGGTGCTGGGGCAGTCTGAGTTCACAGTACATTCCGCTCGACAGTTTGGTGGTGAGCCGACATAGTTCTCCAAGCAAGCACATGACGATACTCGATTTACAACTTGGCATTGAGAATTTGGTCCGCAGGGTGATGGTACACATGGATTTTGATCTTGAAGTGGAACTGTATTTTCTACAAGGAAAAGTTATTGTTAGTTGGATTACGAGAATAATTATATAAGTTTTATAAAAACATTATATTCGATTTGTTGAATACATTGTCAAACAACCATACCTTTAACAATAGCACATCTAACAAACGGATCGCCTTCAAATCCTCTCCTACAGGAACATATCGGTGCGTGGTTTACAACTCTACAATCGGCTTCTTGTCCACACGAACCGATACATGGATCTACACATTTCTGCCTGATACAACTCTTGTTAGAGTCGCATTCTGAATTGACTGTGCATTCGGGTCGGCAACTAGGCGGAGATCCGTAGAAATCTGGCATACACGAACATATTGCTAGTCCGTTGTTGTCCTTACAAATAGAGTTGCTCCCGCATGGATTTGGCACACAAGGGTTTTCAGGAACCGGTGCTGTAAAATAGCGTTAATATTAAATTTGAATACAGTTTCTATATAGGCATATCGATTGGGTTATCTACTTAATGACTGAAACTTACTTGGTTCGTTTATTATGATGTGACAGTAGGTATATGGATTTCCTGTATATCCAGGTGCGCAATTACATGATGGAATATGATTTATAACTTGACATAATGCTGTAGAACCACAAACTCCCGGACAAGGGTCTTCACATTTGTTCCTCAGACATGCTTTATTGTAAGGACAGTCGGTATTCACCACGCATTCAGGTCTACAAGACTCGTAGGGATTTCCAAAATATCCAGTGTCACATATACAGGCTGCAGCCCCGTTTCTTGAAACTTTGCACTGAGCATTAGCCCCACACGGTGTGGGATTACAAGGATCTAGTTTTTCGACTGCTTGAGGTATTAAATAACAAGCAGTAAATGGATCGCCCGTGTACCCTTGTTCACAAGAGCACATTGGGCTATGCAAACGTACAACGCATTGCGTATTTGTTCCACAAGATCCAGGACATGGGTCTTTGCACTTGTAGTTAATGCAAGCTTTGTTTGACGGACAGTCGTCGCTTGTTGTGCACTCGCGGCGACACTGCGGTGGAGTGCCTTCAAACGTTGGTTGACATGAGCAAACATACGAATCACCGTTAGGTGTTGGGTTACATATACTATTGGGTCCACAAGGCGACGGTACGCATGGGTTCGAAGGCGGTTCTTCAATTGCTTGGACTGAAAATATAAGTAAACAGTTTAGGTACCTACCACTTAACACTTTATACTAATTATTTTCGGTTCATACCAAATATCGATTTATAAAGAAGAAATAAAATAATTACCATAGCAGTGACTAAATGGTGAGCCAGTATATCTTGAAGGACAGGTACATATTGGATTGTGATTGTTAACGTTACATATTGCGTTATGACCGCATGATCCTGGGCATGGGTCTTGGCATTTTCGATTAATGCAAGCCAGAGAAGGAGTACAATCTGTGCTTTGAATACATTCTGGGCGACAGTTGGGTGGATTGCCAATATAATTTTGGAGACAGGCACAGATTGCTTGACCATTTGCTTCTCTGCATAAACTATTTGGTCCGCAAGGAGAAGGTTCACATGGCCTACTCACAGGTTCTGTAAGTGAAAACGTTTTTTATTAGTGTCTATTATTAATGCAAAAGAATTACGCACATTTTGTCTGAAGTACATACTTTCGATGCGGATGCACTGCGTGAACGCGTCACCTGTCATACCACTAGGACAGCTACAGATCGCAACGTGATTATATGCATTGCATTCTGCGTTCAGGCCACACATATCACGGCACGGGTCTACACATTTTGATCTAAGGCATGCTTTGTCCAGCGGGCAGTCTGTACTAAGAACACATTCAGGTCGACAACCAAAGTATGCGTCTCCCTGATACTCTGGCAAGCATCTGCACTCGCCGTTATTACATACTGCATTAGCTCCACAAGGCGAAGGATGGCATGGATCAATTTTCTGGGGTGTTTCTGAAACAGTATCATAAGGTTGACAGAAATACAAGCACAACACGGTTTTGGTTTTGAAATTGAAGGGTTTTTCAAAACTTGTTTGTCTACATCTACAATACATAGTAATTTAAATTAAACTTACCGGCTGGTTTAAAGTTGCATACTGCGAAAGGATCACCTTCATATCCGCTTGGACATGAACAAACTGGTATATGATTCACGACGTTGCAAATCGCATTCATGCCACATGATCCCAAACAAGGGTTCTGACATTTCATGTTCATACAAGACTTATCGTTGCTACAGTCTGTGTTCACTACACATTCCGGCTTGCAGTTAGGAGGGCTGCCAAAGAATCCAAGTGTACATGAGCAAGATGGTACTCCACCAATATCGCGGCATTCTGCATTCAATCCACAAGGCGAAGGGACGCATGGGTTGACTGGCTCCATTAGAGACGGTTGCTTTTCAGGAAGTACGTAACAAACCGAGAATGGATCGCCAGTGTAACCTTGTTTGCAAGAACAAATTGGATTGTGGTTGATCACTCTGCATTCTGTTTGTATACCACATGCTCTGTCACAAGGAGACACACATTTGAAGTTTTCGCATACTTTGTCTAAGGGACATTCTGAACTGGTAACGCATTCTGGGCGGCAGTCTGGTGGTGATCCTTGGTAGCCACTCAAGCAAGTACATATAGCTATACCGTTTTGTGTTTTGCATTGACTGTTCGGGCCGCATGGTGAAGGATTGCACGGATCTATTGGGTCGGCTGCAATAAAATGTTAACTGTGTTATTGATGATGTAATAAAGGACACGTCAAGATTAATGTGATATCATCTTTGGGCCCGCTTGCACAAAAAAACACTATATGCGCTTAGCGCTAAACATTTAAAACATCTTTCTGTCTCTGTTATCTCCAAACAATTGACAGAAATAGAACGATGGTTTAAATTTGTTTGGCGCTAAACGTATTTAGTGATTTGAGGTGCAAGTGGATCTTACTATAATATTTTGTGTTTATTAATTTCTAATGAGAATGTACCTATAACATTTATGTATGATACTTACATTGAACTTTGTATGTACATATTTTGTACGGATCGCCATAATGCAGGTCAGGACATGAACAACTTGGAATATGATTGATCACGTTACACTGAGCGTTTATGCCACATGTGCCTGGGCAGGGATCATGACATTTATTTTGATAACAAGCCAAGTTTGATGGACAATCTGAATTAAGCAGGCACTCTGGCTTGCAAGCTTCGTAAGGGTTACCAAAGTATCCAGGTAAACATGTGCAAGATCCGGCATTGTTTTGCTCCCTACATTGGGCGTTTGCACCACATGGTGAAGGAACGCAAGGGGTTGGTCGTTCTTGTTCCGTGGCGGCCACTTTGATGTTGCAGTAGAGGAATGGATCGCCGGTGTAGCCATTTTGGCATAAGCAAATAGGTGTATGACTAACGACTCTACATTCAGCGTTAACACCGCACGAGCCACGACACGGGTCTTGACATTTCCTATTTATACACGCCATATTCGATGCACATTCTGTGTTACTAGTACATTCGGGTCTACAATTGGGTGGAGCGCCAGTGAACTCGGGCAAGCACCGGCAATCAGCGTTCTCTCCATTTTCTGTGCATTGCGAGTTGGGTCCACATGGCGAAGGAAGGCATGGGTTTACTTTTACTGGTGGCGTGGCAGCTGCAAAGAAATATTTTTATAAGATATTGCGGTAAATACAGCAATAACATGCATTGAGGTAACATTTACTGATGTATACTTACGAATTAATTGGCAAATAGAAAACGGATCTCCAGAGTATCCAGATAAGCAGGTACATACAGGGTTATGATTGACAACTATGCAATGCGTGTTGCGTCCGCAGGCGCCTGGACAAGGGTCTATGCACTTCTGATTGGAACAAGCTCGGTTCAGTTTACAATCGGAGCTGACTGAGCACTCAGGTCGACAGTTAGGCGGGCTTCCCTCGTAGCCCTGCACGCAAACACACACAGCGTGCCCATTCACTTCTCTACACTGACTGAAGGGACCGCACGGAGACGGCTCACATAAATTGATCGGTGCTGCCGGTTCTGCAAATTGTAACAGTTTTAACTAGATTTTCTTTTAATCGATGTGTAAAGCAAGATAAGTCAGCAGACTAGTATTAAACTTTACCTTTAACTTCATTGCAATAGTGGAATGGTGTTCCTGTAAATCCTAGTGGGCATGAACACATTGGAATATGGTTGATCGTTTCACAAATGGCTCCAGTTCCGCATGTTCCAATGCATGGGTCATTGCATTTGTTTCTAATACAGGCTTTATCTCTTGGGCAGTCTGAGTTGAGCACACATTCAGGTTTACATCCAAAGTAAGGATCACCAAAGTATTCTGGTAAGCATGAGCAAGCACCATTGTCGCACACAGCGTTGGCCCCGCATGGTGATCGCAAGCAAGGATTCACTGGCTCGGGTTCTAAACAATGAAAAAAGGTTTCAGTTAAGAATAGACACTACATAAAATTTACATGTCAACGTATGTATACGTATGCATGCATAAGTCAAATAAAAATGATATCTATAATTAATTACCTTGATGCATGATTTGACAGCTGCTGAACGGATCGCCGCTGAAACCAGGCAAGCACGAGCAGATCGGTAGGTGGTTGTTGACGTTACACTGCGCATTGTTGCCGCAAGCCCCGGGGCACGGGTCGCTGCACCGGTTGTTGATGCACGCCATGACTGCGTTGCACTCAGAGTTGATAGTACACTCCGGTCTGCATCTCGGCGGAGAGCTGATGTAATTCGGAAGACAAGTGCAGCGTGCGTTGCCATTGAACTCTTGGCATTGGGAATTTGGACCACATGGTGATGGTATGCACGGATTTACTTCTGGTCGTACCGTCGGAATTGATAGTGGCACTAAAAAAAATATTTAATATTTAGCAAAAGAAATATATATAGGTACCTATATAATACGAGTAGACGTCAAGTGTGAAATTATTTGGAATATAATGAGTACTTACTGGGTACACAATTAGTAAATGGATCACCGGTGAATCGATCCTGACATGAACATATAGGGTTGTGAGCAATTACTCTGCAGTTTGCATTTCTAGCACATTGGTTAACGCACGGGTCTACACATTTGCGGTTTAAGCAGGCTTTGTCATTAGCGCATTCACTGTTTATTGTACATTCTGGTCGACAGTTGGGTGGAGTCCCCATAAAATCGATCTGGCAACTACATATTGCTTGTGCGTTCACTTCTCTGCACTGACTGTTAGGACCGCACGGTGATGGCGAGCAAGGTGTTGGCTTAACAACATCTGTAAGAAATACAAACAATACAGTATCCACTAGTACAACACTAGATAAAAAAAGTTTAAATTTTTCATACTCAATAAGCGTAAGGTTTTACCAAACATACCTTCCAGTTTCTCAATACAATTAACATATGCATTTCCAGTTAGTCCTGGCGGGCAATAACAGGAAGGCAAATGGTTCACAACTTGGCAGATTCCATTTGGTGCACATATACCCGGACATGGATCTCGACATTTGTTCTGTATGCAAGCTAGCATAGGAGCGCAGTCTGTGTTAATAACGCATTCAGGGCGACATCCCTCGTACGGGTTGCCCACATACGTATCAACACATCTACAAGCTCCGGCTCCATTCCTTTCAGTGCATTCTGCGTTAAGACCACACGGAGACGGTTCGCAAGGAGAGTTATATTCAATTTTGTTGTCTGTAAAAATATAATTATATTATTTTAACATTCTGTAAAAATGAAATATATTATAGAATAGATTTAGTTTTATCCAACGATCGCAATGCAGGTAAAGAGTTTTAAGTGAAAGTTTAATTACCTTTCACAGGAGCACAAGATATCAGAGGATCTCCAGTTTGACCAAACGGACACGAACATATTAGGGCATGACTGATAACTCTACAGTCTGCGTTATATCCGCAGCTTCCTGGGCAGGGATCTTTGCATTTTTGGTTAACACATGCTAAGTTGCTCGGGCATTCTGAATTGCTAATGCATTCCGGTCGGCAATTAGGTGGAGCGCCGATGTAATCTGGTTGGCATGTGCACGAGGGCGATTCCCCAATCACTTTACACACTGAGTAGGGACCACAAGGCGACGGCGTGCATGGGTCAACCGGTGGCAGTGGAGTAGAAACTGAAATATAACAAAAGCCGTCAATAGAATGTTTTAACTTATGTGCGTATGTGTATCCAAATAATCATAAATTGTCGACAAGATGTGGACATACCTATTGGACTGCAGTGTGCAAATGGATCCCCAGTATATTGTTGTGGACATGAACATATTGGGTTATGATTGACCACTTCACACCTTGCTCCGTAACCACAGCTACCGATACAAGGATTTATACACTTGTGATTGTTGCACGCTTCGTTCAGAGGACATTCTGCGCTAATTGTACATTCTGGTCTGCACGACGGGGGACTACCGATATACGTTGGCAGACACGAGCAAACGGCTTGGTTGTTTATTGCGCGACACTGACTGTTGGGGCCACACGGGCTTGGATTACAAGGTTCAACGTGCATAACTGAAAATAGAAGAAGACATTACCAAACAATGTTATAATAATAGCTATTTTGCTGAACATTTTAAGGTTATGTCAAGACCTAAATGTATCGTTTAGTACATAATAACCAACTGGCTAACTAACCTTCGTATGTATGACATTCGACGAATGCGTTTCCTGTTGTCCCTTCAGGGCATGTGCATATCGGGATATGATTGTAAACATTACATTGCGCGGTTGGGGCACATGTTCCAGGACATGGGTTAATACACTTATTTCCTGAGCAAACTTTGTCTAACGAACAATCCATGCTTGTTAAACATTCTGGTTTACAGCCGAAATAGGGATCTCCTTGGTAGTCACTGAAGCATGTACATACTCCATCTCTGCATTGTGCATTAAATCCACATGGTGACGGATTGCAAGGATCTGCTGGAATTTCATCTGAAATTGAATAAAGTGAGTAAAGTAATTTCATCAATTTTCTTGAAAATTTCACTTGGCAGTACTTGGGCACACGCTTTTTCGACTCATAGACGTTAAAACTTTAAATAATCGTATGGTACCGTACCTTCTAAAGGCGGCAGCATTGAACAGACAGCGAACGGATCTCCTGTAAATCCTTGAATACAGGAGCAGGCGGGAACGTGTGAAAATACTGAACACACAGCGTTCCGTCCGCAGCTACCCGGACATGGATCACGGCATCTCAGGTTGATACATGCTTTGTCTGAAGGACAGTCTTGATTTATAGCGCATTCTGGTCGACAGTTTGGTGGAAGTCCCTGATAGTCGGGCAAACATGTGCACGACGGAGCGTCATTGACATTGCGGCAGATGGCATTCTCACCACAAGGGCTCGGCACGCAAGGGTTCGCAACAAGTTCTGGTAGATGCTGTATAGGCGCTGAAACGGAAAGTTAAATGTTAAATGGGAGGAAAATATTTACATGTAAAAATAAATACTTTATAAAGCTTTAGATAAACTTACGTTGAGAGTAACAGCGAGTAAACGGATCCCCAACGAAGCTTGGACTACAAGAACATATAGGACTGTGATTTATAACTCTACAGACTGTATTCAATCCACAATGGCCAGGGCAGGGGTCAGAACATTTTTGGTTGATGCAAGCTTTCTCTTTGGAACATTCAGAACTAACTGTACATTCCGGTCTACAACCAGGAGGAGAACCGATATAATTTGGCATACAAGAGCATACACTTTGTCCGTTAATGGCACGACAAATACTATTCGGTCCACATGGATTTGGTACGCATGGTGTTGTGATTTCTGGAATTGGTTCTGAAATTAAAACAATAAATTACAATGCTTTATAGGTTATTGCAACAGGTTTATGCTAAATTAAATTAATTAAATCAAGTACTAACAACACTAACATAGCATATAAGCACAATCTGTTACTAACCACTAACAGCTTATGGACTTTAGGTCTGAATTTCTTTAATTCAGATCTAAGTATTTTATTTTTATTTTTTATCCGTCCAATATTTATTACTTTTAACGGAATGGTCATTTATGAAATTTTAAACATCAAACAACTTTTATGATCGGGATACCTACCTCTTAATATGTCACATCTTATGTAAGGATCCCCACTGTATCCACTTGGGCAGCTACATGACGGGAGATGGTTGACAACAGTACACATCGCCAATGGTGCACACGTTCCAGGACAAGGATCTTGACATTTATTACGGATACATGATCTGCTAGGAACACAGTCCGTATTTACTGTGCATTCTGGCCTACATCCTTCGTAGGGGTTGCCAATGTAATCAGGTAAACATGTACAAGAACCAGCGGCATTATGTTCTCTGCACTCAGCGTTCGGTCCGCAAGGCGACGGCTCACATGGTGTAGATTTTTCAGGGTAAATGTCATGTTGTTGATAACAATTAGAGAATGGATCTCCAGTAAAGCCATTATCACAGAAACACTGAGGAGAGTGACTTATTGTTCTGCACTGGGCGTTGAATCCACATGCATTGACGCAGGGATCTGCACACTTTTGATTGATACATGCTTGATTAGAAAGACATTCACTGTTACTAGAACATTCAGGTCTGCAATACGGTGGTGAGCCAAAGAAGTTTGGCATACATGTACATGAGGGTGTCCCTGAGATTTCTTTGCATATAGAATTAGGTCCACACGGCGACGGCGTGCAAGGTGTTATATCAGCACTTGGCGCTCCTAAAATAAAAACATGTTATTGATAAAGTATTTTTTTTGCGACAGATAATAATTTCGCAAATGGGTCTGACACTTTGTCTTTGCCTATCTCCATTAGGTCTAAACTTACGCCCACATAGTATTTTAACAAAAGTACTTACTGTATGGTACGCATCTTGTAAACGGATCCCCAGTATATTTGGCCGGACAAGTACAAATAGGATTATGTTTCACGACATTACATTTTGCTGCAATGCCACAAGACCCAACGCACGGGTCAATGCATTTCTGATTACTACATGCTCTGTTGAGTGGACAGTCGGAACTGACCACACACTCTGGTCTACAAAGAGGTGGGCTTCCAAGGTATCCCACGACACAGGAACATACTGCTTGCCCGTTGATTTCTCTACATTGACTATTGGGTCCGCAAGGAGACGGAATACACGGATTCGTTACGATGGGTACTGTAAGAAGAAAAAAAAGTGCGTGTATATTTCAATCGTGATTTCATTCTAAGCTTAATGGTTGAATAAAATACACTGTTTGACGTACCTTGAATAGGTTCACAATTGTAAAATGCGTTACCAGTCATGCCTTGAGGACAACTGCACATAGGCACATGATTTATAACATCACAAACTGCGTTGGGAGCACATGTGCCCGGACAAGGGTCGACGCATTTGTTGCGGACACAAGCTTTGTCACGCGGACAATCAGTGCTTAGCACGCATTCAGGTCGACAGCCAACGTAAGGATCTCCTTGATGCTCTTCTACACAAGAACATAATCCATCTTTACATATAGCATTTGATCCGCAAGGTGATGGGTTACATTTGTCGATAATCTCTGCTTCTGTAAATGAGGTGACAAAAATTCAATAAAAATACATAATTATGTAGTTTTAGAAAGAAGAATGTTTTTGTAAGAGGTCTCACTTATGGAAAGGTAAAAAAAAAAAAAAATAACCCTGCGGTTTAGTGAAATATATTGAATTCTAACGTACCTAACGGCTTAGGCGAGCATACGGTGAAGGCATCGCCAGTGTAACCATCTGGACACGTACATATAGGAGTGTGCCGTGATACTGTGCACAACGCCGCCACGCCGCATGAGCCAAGGCACGGGTCCCGACACTTCTGCTGAATACATGCTTGAGAAGTAGGACATTCTGCGTTTAACGTACATTCAGGTCTGCAGTTAGGTGGACTTCCAACGAAATTAGGCATACACGTGCAAGAAGGCACATTTCGTAACTCTTGACATATCGAGTTGGGGCCACATGGAGATGGAATGCATGGATTTCTGTATGGTTCTAAGACTGCATTTGCCACTGGTGCTAAAAATAAAACAATTATGTTAATTTCATGTCATGTGGTAAATTCAAAACATGCTATATTTGCTTGTTAAAAAAGTACGCTAACTTACGTGGTATTGGGTTGCACCTAGTGAAAGGATCACCAGTGTATCGAGACTTGCATGTACAAATAGGGCTGTGGTTAATTACTTTACATTCGGCGTTTGTACCACATGCATTTATACATGGGTTCTCACATTTCTGATTTATGCATGCTTGTTCTCTCGGGCATTCTGCGCTTGTAACACATTCTGGGTGACACCCTGGTGGTGCTCCTATGTAGTTGGGTAAACATGAGCATACTGCTTGCTTGTTTACTTCTTGGCAACGGCTGTTTGGCCCACAGGGTGACGGTCGACAGACATCAATCGGTATATCCAAGATTTCTATAATAAAATAGTTTTTTCAATTATTAGAATAATATGATTTTCGATTATTGGTCATTAACAAGTAAATGGGAAGGTAAACTTACGTTCAGGAGTACAATATCTAAATGGATCTCCTGTATAACCTCTTTGGCAGGAACATGATGGAGCATGGTTAACCACTTGGCACAAGGCATTGGGCGCACAAGCACCGGGACAAGGATCTTGACATTTCGTTTGGAGGCAAGCTTTGTTTGATGGACAGTCTGTGTTTATAATACACTCAGGCTTGCAGCCGTCATAGGGATTGCCAAAGTAGTCTGGTAAACATGTGCATGATCCTGCTCCATTGTACTCTTTGCAAATAGCGTTGGCTCCACATGGGGAGGGTTGGCAAGGAGATGTAATCTCTTGGAATATATCAATTCTATGGCATTCTACAAATGGATTGCCAGTATTTTCAGCCATGCAGGAACACGACGGAGAGTGGCTTAGTACGTGGCATTGAGCGTTTGTACCACAGGAACCAATACAAGGGTCAGCACATTTCTGATTAATACAAGCGAGTTGGAGAGGACATTCAGAATTACTAATACATTCTGGTTTACAGTACGGCGGTGACCCTACGAAACCACTGAGGCATGAACATGAAGGTGCACCTGACGTTTCTTTGCATAATGAATTTGGTCCACATGGTGATGGAAGGCAAGGGTTTACGGGCTCTGGGTTAAATTCTTGAATAATACATCTGACGAATGGGTTTCCGGTGTACGATGGTGGGCACGAACAAATAGGATTATGGTTAATCACTTGACATTTTGCTTCAACGCCACATGCTCCTTGACACGGATTAACACATTTCATATTGCTGCAGGCTTCATTAGGCAAACAATCTGTGCTAACAGTACATTCGGGCCGGCAGGATGGTGGACTGCCCTTGTAACCGCTAAGGCACGAGCATACAGCTTGATTGTTTATTTCTCTGCATTGACTATTAGGTCCGCACGGACTTGGTTGACAAGGTTGCGTATGCACAACTGAAAAAATAATATTACAATTACGTCACGACAGAACATTTAAGAAGTAAAATGAGTTAACAGTGGAATGCAAATTATTTTGTTACCTTCAACGGGTGAACATTGTATAAATGCATTGCCCGTCATGCGTTCTGGGCACCGGCACATCGGAATATGATTGATTACTTCACATATAGCGTTAGCTGCACACACCCCACTGTTACATGGGTTTACACATTTATTCCGTAAGCATGCTTTATCTTGTGGACAGTCTGAACTAAGGACGCATTCAGGGCGGCATTCATAGTATGGATCTCCTTGATATTCTGGTAGACACGAACATTCCCCATTCTCGCAAACTGCATTTGCACCACAAGGTGATGGATTGCATAAATCAACTTCATCATGGGGTATTTCTGTAACACAAGTGATATTTTTCGTAAGTAAGTACCCTCCCTTATGACAAGTCAACCACAATGAGAGCCTTGACCTATATTTTTGGACATTACTATAAAGACTCACCTTGAAGTTTACATTCAGTGAAGGCATCCCCGATGTAATTGTCAAGACAGGTGCAAATGGGCGTGTTTTTCTTAACAATACATTGAGCGTTTAGACCACATGAGCCTGGACAAGGGTCTCTGCACTTCTGATTAATACAAGCTAAGTTACTAGAGCAGTCGGCGTTAATGATACATTCGGGACGACAACCTGGTGGAGCCCCTATGTAATTGGGAAGGCAAGTACAAGACGGTATCCCACCGATATCTCGACATTCACTAAATGGTCCACAAGGAGACGGTAGGCAAGGATTCTTTGGTGATTCTTGAACCAGGGCAGTTACTGTTATTTGGTAGCACCTACTGAATGGATCTCCAGTAAAACCATCTCTGCAAGAGCATATTGGACTGTGGTTGATAACGAGGCAGTTCGCATTAAGACCACATTGTCCAACACATGGGTCAGTGCATTTTAGTGCCACACATGCCTTATTTGAAGGGCATTCAGCACTGACAACGCATTCGGGTCTGCAATTTGGCGGAGCGCCTCTGTAATCTGATAAACAAGTACAAACAGCTTGATCATTTACTACTTTACATGCGCTATTTGGTCCGCAAGGGGATGGCGAACAAGGATCTGTCGGCGGTTCGACATCTGAAAATAATAAATACACGATGCTTAATGGATTTGTCATTTAACAAAAACAAATGCTACTCGTAATTAATTTATATTACTTACTTTGTATGAGAATACAATGTTGGAAAGGATTGCCAGTGTATCCACTATTACATGTGCAAATTGGAGCGTGGTTCACCGTCTGACATTGAGAGTTGGTACCACAAGTGCCCAGGCAAGGATCTTGACATTTATTTTGTTGACAAACTCTGTTTGAAGGACAATCTGTATTTACCGTGCACTCTGGTCGGCACCCTTCATAAGGATTACCGAAGTACCCAGAGGAACAAACACAGGAGCCAGCATTATTACGTTCTTTACAGACCGCATTGCTTCCGCACGGAGAAGGCGTACAAGGTGTAGGTCGCTCTGTCGGTGCCACGTCATGTTGTACGTTACAATACACGAACGGGTCTCCAATGTATCCTTGAGGACAAACACAATTAGGAGTATGACTGACGACGCGGCATTCTGCCATGGAACCGCATGCTCCCGCACAAGGATCATTGCACTTGTTGTTTATGCAAGCTAAGTGGTTCGGACATTCGCTGTTACTAGAGCATTCTGGTCGACAGTTCGGTGGCGATCCAACAAACTCAGCCATACAAGAGCATGATGGCACTTCATTAATAGGTTGACAAAGTGAATACGGTCCACAAGGTGAAGGCAAACAAGGATTTATTTGCACCGGTATTTCAAGTGCTGAAAAATATTAAGGAATTTTAACATCTGTTGAAAAATAATATAAAACATTTTAAAGTTTTTTCGCTATTTCTACTTACGTTTTGGTATGCATCTCGTAAACGGATCACCTGTAAATTCATTTGGACACGAGCAAATAGGATTGTGATTTACAACTTCACATAGAGCTGCAACTCCACAAGCGCCGGTGCAGGGATCAATACATTTATAATTATTGCAAGCTTTGTTAAGTGGACATTCTGCGCTGGTAGTACACTCTGGTCGGCATGTTGGAGGGTTTCCTGAATATCCAGGTATACAGGAACAAACAGCTACTTTGTTTACTTCTCGACATTGACTGTTCGGACCACATGGACTTGGATTGCATGGATTAGAAGGCAGTGGCGCTAAAAATAACACGAAATGTTAGACAATCAGATAAATATTATGAAGAGCTCAAAATGTTGTTTGTAAGATGTATTCTCTGGAAGTTCTGATTCAGTTACAATTATTTTACTGATAGGAACCTACACTATTGCCGAAAGCCATAGGATATGTTTTATAGTATACTTGACTTTCTCACGGGGTAAGTCGCGGGCTTAAACTAGTACTAGCTATTTTGCCACTAACGCGTGACGCCTCGTGAGGAAACAATATTATTAATATACGAAATAAAAAAATATAAATTTCAAATACCTTGGAGGATACTGCACGAAACGAATGAATTTCCAGTATATCCGGCAGGACAACTGCACATTGGTATGTGGTTAAACACTTCGCACACTGCATTAGCTCCGCAAGTGTCCGGGCATGGTTTCACACATTTCTTACGTACACATATCTGATCTTTTTGACAATCTGCGCTGATAGTACACTCTGGGCGACAACCCACATAAGGGTCGCCGTGATACTCCGGCAGGCATGTACAATCTCCGTTGTGACATTGTGCGTTAGAGCCGCAAGGTGATGGATTGCACAAATCAAGCGGAGTAGTGTCTAAAACAGAAGTATAATATGAATGCTAAAGCAACAGTAAACATTACAGATAAAGTATATTCATGATTTTTTTACCCATTTCAATGAGTAAAAATTTGATATAAATTTAATTTGATATATAGTGATTTCATCAAATCATCATCATCATTCTCATCGTCTGCCTAGCTTTTTCCCAACTATGTTGGGGTCGGCTTCCAGTCTAACCAGATACAGCTGAATACCAATATTTTACATGGAGCAACATATCTAATGATTTCATCAAATATAAATAAATATTATTTATCACCCACCTTTTAAGGGTTCTACGATGCATGCAGTAAACGGATCTCCCTTATAACCTTCGAAACAAGTGCAGATCGCCAGGTGGTTCATCACTGAACAGCGTGAGTTTTGTCCACACGAGCCAAGACAAGGGTCTTTACACTTCTCGTTAATACATGCCAATGAACTAATACAGTCTTGATTCGTGACACATTCAGGACGACAACTTGGTGGACTACCGATGTATCCCGGAGAGCAAGAACATGAAGCTTGACCTCCAAAGTTACGGCAAGTCGCGAAAGCACCGCACGGTGACGGCACACATGGATCCTTGTTCTCGTCTAGAACTGGCTGCGGCACTGAAATATAAGGGGTGGTTACTTAATACCCGCTGGCTTTTTACATACTTTATCGATAAAAATGAAAAATAAATTAGTTTTGACTGGCTATTTACCTGGTTTTGAGTAACATCTAGTGAACGGGTCTCCGGTCAGACCAGTACTACAGCTACAAATAGGGTTATGATTAAATACCCTACACTCTGCTCTTTGACCGCAAGGGCCTGGACAAGGATTCACACACTTTTGATTTATGCACGCTTTATCTGAGGCACAATCCGAGTTCATTACACATTCTAGTTTACACGCCGGCGGCTCGCCAAGGTAATTAGGTAAACAGCTGCACGTGGCCTGGCTATTTATCTCGCGACACTGGCTATTTGGTCCACATGGATTTGGATAGCATACATTTACTGGAGTTGTATCTTGTACTGGAAAAAAAAAATTATTACATAATGATACTTTAAATGTTGCGAAACTACGCCAGAAGGTAATTAAACGTTAAAGCTACTCACGAGGAATGGGGTTGCACCGACGGTAAGCGTCGCCTGTGTAGCCCCCTATACATGTACATGTCGGAGCGTGATGTACCGTAGCACATTCAGCGTTGATGCCACAGGTACCCGGACAAGGATCTTGGCATTTGTTTCCAATACAAGCTCTGTTTCCTGGACAGTCAGAGTTGCTTACACATTCGGGGCGACAGCCTTCATATGGATTTCCAAAATACCCTTCATTACAAATACAGGATCCAGCCTTGTTTTGTTCTCTGCATACCGCATTGGGTCCACAAGGTGATGGAGAGCATGGAGTTAATAGCTCATTCACGCTTTGCAGTGCGCATTGTGAAAATGGATCGCCGAAATAACCTTGTGGACATACGCACATTGCCGAGTGACTGACTACACGGCACTCGGCATTTGCTCCACACGCCTGAACGCATGGGTCTCTGCACTTTTGATTAACACATGCCAACTGTGGCGAACATTCGCTATTACTTATACATTCCGGCTTACAGTAGGGTGGTTGGCCTTTATACTCTGGCAAGCAGGTACATGATGGACTTCCGTTAATTTCTTTACAAATCGAATTTGGTCCACATGGTGAAGGCTGGCATGGGTTGATTTCTAGAGGCGGCGCATCTAGAAATAGCATAAATATGATTTTGTTAAGAATTATAAACGTTTTAAAAATATTCAAATTGCTATAAAATATGTGTGATATTTACTTGAAACAAAACTGCACTCCACGAACGGATCACCGGAGTGGGCTGCAGGACACGCACAAATAGGATTGTGGTTGACAACTTCGCAGGTGGCCCGCAAGCCACACGTTCCGATGCAAGGGTTCACACATTTCTGTTTATTACAAGCTTGGTTTTGCGGACACTCTGCGCTAACTACACATTCCGGTCGACACGCTGGTGGTATGCCCAAATACGTTGGCAGGCAAGAGCACACAGCTTGGTTGTTAATTTCACGACATTGACTGTTGGGGCCACAAACTGGTGTGCTGCAAGGGCTTTGGACTGGTGCTTCTGTAAAAGGTAACGTTATCATTCAAATAAACGCAGAACCATCAAAATTATAACATAGTGCTTTTGATATTGTTAATATAATTACCTCTTATAGGATTGCATAAAACAAACGCATTTCCGGTAAAACCATTGTTGCAACTGCACATGGGGATATGATTTACCACTTGACATACGGCATTTTGCCCACATGCTCCAATGCACGGGTCAACACATTTTCTTTGCACGCATGCTTTAGACTGGTCACAATCAGTACTAAAAACGCACTCTGGTCGGCAATTGAAGTATGGATCTCCATGATATTCTGGTAAACATTGACATTGACCGTTTATGCACTCTGCATTGGGCCCACAACGTATATTTGTGCAAGCATCCACAACCGTCGGTTCAACTGAAACGTATAATAAAGATGTAGAATAATTTCAAAGAAAGTTTTGCACTATTTAAACGCAAGGTATTTTGGAAAAAGTAATAAATACCTTCTAAAGGCTTCGGCCTGCAGCTGGTGAATGGATCACCGACATACCCGTCGATACATGTACAGATTGGAATATGATTAAGAACACTGCATACAGCCGATACACCACATGACCCCGGGCAGGGGTCTTGGCACTTCGAATTGATACATGCTCGGTCACTTGGGCAATCCGAATGTATCGTGCATTCTGGGCGACAATTCGGTGGGCTGCCAATGAAAGAAGTAAGGCACGAGCATGATGGTGTATTGCCGACATCTCTGCACTCTGAATTTGGACCACAAGGCGATGGAACACAGGGATTCCTTACATCGTCAGGAACAGTCTCGTCTGTAAAGAAACCGAGGTACGTTTGTATTGGTACATAAATACATAATTATGTAGATAGTTATAGGTATCTGCGTTCTATATTTTCTATAACGATAATTGCATATCTATATTACATCTATACATATTATAAATTGAAGTAGCTTTTTTTCACCGTCTTTTATAGAATTTAGTTCGGTTTATGTGTATAATACATTTATATTAAATTCAAATAAAATAAATAAATCAAGATGTTTTGTCAAGTCGTTAAAATCGTTCGTAGCAGGGGCTGGTTGCTATATATTACCGCTATATGTTTTAGAAATAGTTTTTTTTAATTATATTCCTTAAGCTGTGTTCTTATATCCCTTCCTTTCTAACAGTATAGTTATTTAAAAAAAATAAAGTAAATAAGTAAAATCACAGAACTTACATTTAATAGGAGTGCAGAGTGTAAACGGATCGCCGATGAATGACGACTTGCACGAGCATATCGGGCTATGGTTGATTACTTTGCAATTAGTGTTCGTACCGCAAGGTCCAGGACAAGGATCGATACATTTCTGTTTGATACAAGCTTTGTCTTGCGAACATTCGGAGCTTACGACACATTCTGGTCGACAGTTTGGCGGGGAACCCACGTACTCCGGTAAACACGAACATACTGCTTGAGTGTTGACGACCTTACATTGACTGTTTGGTCCGCATGGTGATGGATAACACACGTCGGTTGGTGTGGAAACTGGTGCAGATTCTAGAATAAAGGCAAAAACAATTTATGAATATGTGAAGAACTGTTTGTTATTATCAATAACATAGGTAACTATAGTCTGAATCGTACCTTGATAAACGCAATATCGGAATGGATCTCCGGTATAACCATTGATACATGTGCACAGAGGGGCATGATTTACAACTTGGCATTCAGCGTTGGTGCCACAACTACCCGGGCAGGGATCGCCACACTTGTTGCTGATGCAAGCTCTATTCGAAGGACAGTCAGTGTTTACGACGCATTCCGGCCGACAACCTTCGTATGGGTTTCCTATATAACCCTCCAAGCATGTACATGACCCTGCGTTATTTCGTTCCTTGCACATGGCGTTAGCTCCACACGGCGACGGCGAACAAGGAGTAGCGACATTTTCTATATACAATGGCTCTTGAACGCAGTCAAAGAACGGATCTCCAGTAAATCCATACGGGCAGAGGCAAATAGGGGAGTGACTTACAACCCTACACTCCGCATTTCTAGCACAAGCACCTTCACATGGATTTTTGCATTTGTTGTTGATGCATGACAGATGGATGGAGCACTCTTCGTTACTTGTACACTCCGGTCTGCAATAAGGAGCTTGACCGTGGTAACCTTCCAAACAAGTACAAGATGGTGCTTCATTTACTTCTCTACATAACGAGTTGGGTCCACAAGGCGACGGCTGACATGGGTTTACTGGTTCCGGCAAACGATCCGCTGCAACAAACAAAGCATAATCTAAATAACGGTGGAATTGTATATACAAAAAAAAAATGGATTTGAAAAAATATTTTTGCATTTGATTGCCCAATTCTTGAGGAAGGCCCTTAGGAGCCGAGCCAAAATAAACAAAGACAGAAATAACGATAAGCGAAAACGAAGTAAAAGTAGGCAATGTGATGCGACGGAAGAACAATAAATTTCACGCGGACAAAAGCCGCGGGCAGAACAAATTATAAAATTAGTTTTTTTTACTTACGCAGTCTAAAGCATCGCGAAAATGGTTCTCCGGAATAAAATACTGGACATGTGCAAATTGGATTATGATTGACTACTTTACACTCAGCGTTTACACCACAAGAACCAACACATGGATCGATACAGCGTTGGTTGCTGCAAGCTTGGTTGAGCGGACATTCAGCGCTTATGGTGCACTCAGGCCTGCATGCCGGTGGAGCCCCGATGTTGTTAGGAGCGCATGAGCAGGCCGCTTGGCCGTTGACTTCTCTGCATTGACTGTTCGGTCCACATGGCGATGGTTGACACGGGTTCGAAACTACTGGTTCTGTAAATAATATAGGTAGATGATACTTAATTATGTCTTTTTGTTCCATAAAATTTTGTAATTTAATAAATTTCAAAGACATTCCGTTGTAAGTTTTTTTTTTTAATTCTGTCTTACCTAACACAGGTCGACATTCAACAAATGCGTTGCCAGTCATACGCTCCGGACAGCTGCACATCGGAATGTGGTTGACAACGTTACACACAGCTGTTGTCGCGCAAGTGCCTGGACAAGGATCCTTGCATTTGTTTCGGATACAAGCCTTGCTGCGGTCGCATTCTGAACTCTGCACACATTCTGGTCGACATCCAGTATAGGGGTCTCCAATGAACTCCGGAAGGCAGCTACATTGTCCGTTATTACATTCTGCATTGTTTCCACAAGGTGACGGATTGCATGGATCGTCATTTTCTATAAATGGGAAAATTATTGTTAAATAAAAGCAGGATTATCTTAACATCAAAAATAGGTAACTAAAATTATGGAAATCAATCAATAAATTACCTTTCAGTGGAATGAGATTACACTGAGTAAATGCATTGCCAGTGAAGCCTTCAGCGCAAGAACAAATAGAAATATGTTTTATGACTTGGCAGTTAGCGTTTAATCCACAAGAACCGGGACATGGATCTCTGCACTTTTGATTTATGCAAGCTAGGTTGCTAGCACAATCTTCATTGATCGTACACTCTGGTCTACAATTTGGAGGGCTGCCTTCAAAGTTCGGTAAACATGAACAAGATGGGTTGCCACGTAGGTTTTGACATTGTGAATTAGGTCCACACGGTGACGGAACACACGGATCTCTTTGAGGTTCTAGAGGCTGTTCTGGAACTAGAAAAAAAACAAACATTAAAGACATCGTAAATAATTATTCCAACGATGGTTTGATGGTAAAAAGAAAAAAAAAATGTTAAGCATTATGGTAAATTAACAAATGACTTATTATAGGCAGATTAAGCATAATTATCTTACCTGTAAGTATAGAGCAACTGGAGAATGGATCGCCAGTGTATCTAGTTTGACAAGTACATATGGGACTATGATTGATGACTCTACAGTCTGTGTTACGTCCACAAGGTCCTGGGCAGGGTGAAATACATTTCTGACTCTGACATATTCTGTCTGCCGGACATTCAGCACTCACGACACATTCAGGCCTACAGTTTGGTGGTGACCCGCGGTACTCAGGTAAGCATGAGCATGCACTCTGACCATTTGATACTCGACACTGGCTGTTAGGACCGCAAGGAGACGGTTGACATGGGTTAACCGGTACATCTTCATGTGCTGTAAATATAAAATAGAATAATATAAAATTATAAATAAAATAAATAGATACCTATTTAATTATAATTCTCAGATCCTAAGAATAAAATAAATTACACTTACGTTTTAAAATACATTGTGTGAACGGGTCGCCGACGTAACCAAATCTGCACGTACATAAAGGCGAATGATTGACTACTTGACAATCGGCATTTACAGCACATGTGCCTGGGCAGGGGTCTATACATTTATTTCTTGTACATGCTTTGTTACTTGGACAGTCAGAGTTTACTAAGCATTCTGGGTGACAAGCTTCATAGGGATTGCCAAAGTATCCGGTAACACATACGCATGCGCCGGCTCCAGCTTGTTCCCTACATTCCGCGTTCGAGCCACAAGGTGATGGCGTGCACGGCGACACCGGGTAAATGGGTGCCAGAGCCGTTACAGTACATTGCACTGCTGCGTCACCTGCATACCCCTCGGGACAGATGCAAATAGGCGTATGACTAACGACTCTACAGTCGGCGTTGGTACCGCATGCTTGTATGCAAGGATCTTGGCATTTTCGGTTTATGCAAGCCATTTTTGGAGCGCATTCGCTATTAGCAACACACTCAGGGCGACAATTTGGTGGTGCTCCTATAACGTCAGGTTGGCATTGACATGAAGGAATAGACCCGCCGGTTTGTTGGCAAATAGAATTGGGCCCACATGGGGATGGCTGACACGGATTTACCGGTATCAGAGGTTCATCAGCAGCTATAACAAAAAAAGATTTAAAAGTTAACGTACTTGTCTCAATTAAGGAAAAAAAAAACAGAAACAAATTGTTCAGAGTGATCCACTTACGCATTTCTCTG
This sequence comes from Eremobia ochroleuca, assembly GCA_949629135.1. Taxonomy (NCBI): domain Eukaryota; kingdom Metazoa; phylum Arthropoda; class Insecta; order Lepidoptera; family Noctuidae; genus Eremobia; species Eremobia ochroleuca. The sequence continues at coordinate 11,049,553 of OX451396.1, forward strand.
CATCTTGTAAACGGATCTCCGGTCATTCCTGATGGGCACGAGCAAATAGGATTGTGGTTAACTACTTGACATTTGGCTGCCACACCACACGTTCCTTGACAAGGATTTATACATTTCTGGTTGCTACAGGCTTTATCAAGTGGGCAGTCGGAACTTGCCACGCACTCTGGGCGACACGACGGAGGAGCCCCGCGGAACCCAAGCAGACAAGAGCACACTGCTTGTTCATTGAACTCTCTGCATTGACTGTGTGGGCCACACGGGCTTGGTTGGCAAGGATTCGATGGAATTATTTCTGTAAAAATGATTAGTTATTTTTAGTTCACAAAAACTATATTTTTATTAATTAACGCCTTTATTTATAAACGTTGCGTAAAGGCAAGAGACTTTTAATCATCAAAAATACATGGTTAAGCAGACATGAATCACAACATAAGTTTAACTGACGTTTATAAGTAAAACCCTTAAAGTTTTGTAAGATTTCAGTGTTCTCACCTCGCACTGGATTACATTGTATGAACGCGTTACCAGTAGTTCTAGCTGGGCACGTGCACACTGCCATGTGATTTACAACTTCACAGTTGGCATTAGTGCCACAAGTGTTTATACATGGGTTAACACATCGGTTTCTAACACATGCTTTATCCATGGGACATTCGGAACTTATCGTACATTCGGGACGGCATTCAAAATACGGATCACCGTTATATTCAGGTATGCAAGTACAAACTCCATCGTTACAAACCGCATTCGGCCCACACGGTGATGGATTACACAAGTCTGCTACAACAGGTTCTGGAAATTAAAAAAGCATGATACATCATGTGTCATCATGTGTACAGACTATTTGAACTACTACGTACGTTTAATATTTCAATTCAATATAGCACGAGTATTGCTTACCTATGTTCGGTTTTAAGGAACAACTTTGGAATGGATCACCAACATAACCATCAAAGCAAGTGCATATAGACACATGGCCTTGCACTCTACAATTTGCGTTTACTCCACATGAGCCTGGACAGGGATCTACACATTTTTCATTAATGCATGCCAACTCATTAGAACAGTCTGTGTTAATAGTACATTCTGGACGACAATTTGGTGGACTGCCCATATATTGTGGCAAACAGGAGCACGACGGTGACCCTCCCGCATCTCGACATTGAGAGAATGGTCCGCACGGTGACGGTAGGCATGGATTCGTAGGTACAACATCCAGAACTAAAATAAATACATTCAGATTTAATCAAACGCGATCAAATAATGTAAAAAAAACTGAAATCATCAAATTGAGTACAATAAATACCTGGTGCTCTATAACATCTACTGAATGGATCGCCGGTGTACTGCGGAAGACACGAGCATATAGGACTATGATTAATGACTTTGCATTCTGCATTTAATCCACAGGCGCCTTCACAAGGATTTTTGCATTTTCGTTGAATACATGCTTGTTGTTGATTGCACTCCGAGCTAACAATGCATTCAGGTCTACATGCAGGTGGCGTTCCTAAATATTCAGGCTGACATGTGCACACGGCTTGGTCATTTGATACTTTGCAAATGCTATTTGGACCACATGGTGACGGAGAACAAGGGTCTTTTGGCACAGCAGGAAGTTCTAAAATTGAAAAGTGAAATCATTATTCAATCGTTGAACTTTATCTACATCCTGAAAGGGTATTAATATAAAATAAACTTACGTAATATTTCTTCATAGCAATTTTGATAAGGACTTCCTGTCAGACCAGGCAGACATGCACACGTGGGAGCATGATTGACGACATTGCATACAGCATTGCGTCCGCATATATTGTTGCAAGGATTTTTACATTTACTTTGAATGCATGCCAAGTTCGTAGAGCAATCTGAATTAACCACGCATTCCGGACGGCATCCTTCATAAGGATTTCCAATATGATCTGGTAGACACACACATGCGCCAGCATTTCTATACTCTTTGCATATGGCATTTGAACCACACGGTGATGGTGAACAAGGGGCAAGAGGAACATCCATAATTTGACATCCTCTGAATGCATCCCCAGTGTACCCTGGAGGGCACAAGCATTGAGGAGAATGACTGACCACCCGGCACTCTGCTCCAGATCCACAAGAACCAGGACAGGGATCTCGACATTTTTGATTTATACAAGCCATTTCATTAGAACATTCAGAATTAGATATGCATTCTGGTCGACAGTTTGGTGGATTTCCCATAAAATCAACCTGACAAGCACACGATGGTGAACCGCCCACTTCTCTGCATACAGAGTTAGGCCCACAGGGTGAAGGCTCACACGGATTGACATAAGGTGGTGGTTGAATATCTGCAATAGTAAAACATAAACAAGGCAGTTAGTTAATCTGAGTCTAAAGTAGTAAAGCTCGACTGTACAAAAATGTTATTGGTTATACCTTCTAAAATGCATCTAGTAAACGGATCCCCTGTTAAGCCCGATGGACATGAGCATATTGGATTATGATTTATTACTTGACATTGAGCTCCTGATCCACAATTTCCTTTACAAGGATCGATGCATTGCTGATTGGAACAAGCTCGACTTAGTGCACATTCTGCACTCGATGTGCACTCCGGTCTACAAGTGGGCGGTGCGCCCATATATCCAGACAAGCATGAGCATATGGCTTGACCATTGATTTCACGACACTGACTGTTAGGACCACATGGTGAAGGATTACACGGCTGTATACTTTCAACAACTCTGATTGGTCGACATTCAAGGAAAGCATTTCCTGAGTATCCTTTGGGACATGTACACATGGGTACGTGGTTAAAGACATTGCAAATTGCTTCTCTGCCGCATGTATTTACACAGGGGTCGACGCATTTGTTTCTTACACACGCTTTGTTGTGAGGACAGTCTGTGCTTACGAGACACTCTGGTCGACAACCATAGTAAGGATCCCCTTGATATTCAGGTAAACACGTGCATACACCATCGTTACATAAAGCGTTCGCACCGCAAGGCGATGGATTGCATAAATCAGTTTCCGTAACGGTTTCTGTAAAACAAGTTAATGGTACAATTTTGTTAACATATTCGTTTTGTTTACATTTAGTGTAGTTTTTCCTTTACAGAAATCACTATGTAACGTATAGTATAACTTTCAGAAAAATAGCGTAAATAACTGTAAATTTTCTATTTCCCGACGACTACCGTTAGTAAAAATGAATGGCAAAAAAATTATAGGTATGTTAATAACGCGCATGGCTACGAATGTGTGTCATATACTCGTAGGTAGACATTAACATGACTTTTGAAAATAAATCTTTCATATCTCACGATTAGAATAGCTACTAAAGTAAACAGTGATGAATAAATTGACTATAAATAGGAAACCTGTCATTGAAACATAATGATCACTGTAAATTTTAAAGTTTAGTTTAAGTAGTATATTTACCGTCGCTTTCTGGCTTGAGCTCGCAACGTATAAACGGATTTCCTGTGTACTGTTCCAAACAACCACATTGAGCAATATGGTTGAATACAGTGCACTGAGCGTTTATACCACAGGCTCCTGGACAAGGATCGCGACACTTTTCATTCATGCATGCCTGGTTACTGGGGCACTCAGAATTGATTGTACACTCAGGTCTACAGTTTGGTGGACTGCCAATATAATTGGGCTTACAAGCACACGAGGGAGCATTGCCAATATTACGACACTCTGCGTATAGACCACATGGTGCTGATAAACACGGATCTTGAGGTGGTACATTTAGAGGCGGCTGTGATACTGAAAATATGAAAATATGCAAATATTGTGATTAAGGCATTCAAGTGAAAGTATTCTAGACAATAACATGTAATTTGTGAAAGTGCTTACTTTTAATTGGATAGCATTTTGTAAATGAATTTCCAGTAAGGCCTTGTTTACAGACACATATAGGGCTGTGATTGATTACATTACAGTTAGCGTTTTCTCCGCATGTATTTTCGCACGGGTTTATGCACTTCTGGTTTGCACAAGCCAAATGTGAGGGGCATTCCGAGCTCACTACACATTCAGGGCGGCAGTTTGGTGGTGCACCTATGAAACTTGGCAAACAAGAGCATGCGGCTTGGCCCTTCACTTCTCTGCATTGACTGTTCGCTCCACATGGCGAAGGATTGCATGGATTCGTTTCGACTACTAGTGCTGAAATTTTATTCAGTTAAAGTTAATGTTACTTTTTACAAAATTTTGTACGTGAACAATATTAATCTAATGGGTATAAAATCATTGTATACTTACGTTCTTGCATAATATTACAATGGCTGAATGGATTTCCCGTATACCCTTGTTGACATAAGCATGTTGGCATATGATTATGCACTTGACACATAGCATTCGAGCCACATGTACCCGGACAAGGGTCGATACACTTCATTCTGGAACAAGCTCTGTTAAGAGGACAGTCAGAGTTGACGACACACTCAGGTCGACATCCTTCATAGGGATTTCCTAAGTACTCATCCAGACACTGACACGATCCAACACCTCTTTGTTCTTTGCATGCGGCGTTAGATCCACATGGGTTTGGATTGCAAGGCGTTAATACTTCAGTCTGGTCCATGATTGGCAAAGCGCTGCAATATGTAAATGGATCGCCCGTATAACCTGTTCTACACAAGCACATGGGAGCGTGACTGACCACTCTACATTCAGAATTGGAACCACACGCGCCCAAGCATGGGTCGGCACATTTTTGATTAAGGCATGCCAAGTTATAATCACATTCGCTATTGCTAATGCACTCAGGTCGACAGTTAGGGGGTGTTCCCTTGTAACTTGGTAAACAAGCACAAATGGGGCTCTCGCCGCTTATCCTGCATATAGAATGCGGCCCGCATGGTGATGGTTCACAAGGATTAACTTGTTCCTCTTCTTTAACTAAAAGAAAGAAACTTAATAAATTAGACCATAACTTCAGAAGGGCTCAGTTTGTATTGATGATTTACAAAAATAATACGAATGTAAGTACTTAAATCACGTATAAGTGTAAAATGTTTACCTATAACTGTACACCTCACAAAAGGATCTCCGGAAAATGACGGTGGGCATGTACAAATTGGATTATGATTGATAACATCACAAATAGCCGCTGTACCGCACGCTCCTACACACGGGTTTATACATTTTTGATTGTTACAGGCTTCTTTAAGTGGACATTCCAGACTAACAACACATTCAGGTCGACATGTCGGAGGACTACCACGATATCCAGGTACACAGGAACACACCGCTTGGCCATTTGATTGTTGACATCGACTGTTCGGTCCGCATGGTGAAGGATTGCATGGGTTCGTGATGGACACTGCAATACAAACATGTAATTATGAATTTGTGAAATATAAACTAATGTATCTATAATATATATTTAAAAATATATATTTACATGCTGATGGTCTGCACTCTATAAAAGCATTTCCGCTCATGCCTTTCTGACAAGAACACATTGGCACGTGGTTCATAACATCGCAGACGGCGTTCAGTCCGCAGGTTCCAATACAAGGATTCACACATTTGTTTCGTGAACAACCTTTGTCTAGCGGGCAATCTGTATTATACACGCATTCTGGTCGGCAGCCAAGATTAGGGTCACCGTGATAGCCAACCATACATGAACAAACGCCATTGTTGCACACGCTGTTCGGACCGCAAGGACTCGGATGACATGGATCACTTGGAACAGTCTCGGGTTCAACTAGAAATAATGATGCACATATAACTTAAATCGTTAACTAAGAGTAACATGAAAAAATAAACGTGGATTATTTAGGGTGTAAAAAGACCACATAGCCGTTGCCACTGAGCAAAAATTATTGCTGGTAAGCCACTTTTACTTTTGTTGTGCAAAAACGTGCATGAGTTGGGCAGGGGATATTCAAAGTTAATTTATAACAATTAAAACTGGTTTTCTTTAAAAAAAAGTTGGACCTTTGACCTTCGATATTTCCGTAACCGGAAAGTTCCCAGGTATGGTCCAGTAAGTACAAAAAATGATCATAATGAAAGGGAGTAGATTTAAGAGACAAAATATAGGCTTCATTAAGCGTCTTTTTACAGGCATTATTGTCAATGTTTTGGCATTTGGAATCATTTTCTATCAAAGAAACTCATCTTCTTTCAAACTCCTAAGATATTTATCCACTAACTTACAAAGAATATAGTTAAAATTAAAAAAAAATTACCGGCCACGGGCTTAGGACTGCACTGCCTAAATGGATCTCCAGTGAAACCATCTGGGCAAAGGCAGACAGGAACATGATTGTTTACAAAACAATTGGCATATAGACCGCAAGAGCCATCGCACGGGTTTCGACATTTTTCAGCTTCGCAAGCCCGATCACTCGGGCAGTCAGAATGGACCACGCACTCGGGCTTACAGTACGGCGGGGAGCCGACGTATGACGGCAAGCAAGAACATGAAGCTAATCCGTTATTATCTCGACATTCCGCGTATAAACCACACGGTGAGGGTACACAGGGATCTGAAGGAACTGCTATACTTGGAGATGTTTCTACAAAATAAATTAAATATAGTTATTATGCGCCATACGATTAAAAAAAAGTAATAGGAATGTTTCTGCCAACTTACGCAATATTAGACTACACATTGTAAACGCATTTCCAGAGTAACCCGACCGACAAGTACATACTGGACTGTGATTGATTACTTTGCATTCTGTATTTTGTCCACATGGCTTTGGGCAAGGATTAATGCATCGTTGATTAACACAAGCTCTATTTGATTTGCATTCAGAGTTCATCATACATTCTGGTTTACAATTTGGTGGCGAGCCCATATAATTTGGAAGACATGAACAAACTGGTTGGTTGTTTATTTCTTTACAAATTGCGTTGATTCCACAAGGTGACGGATTGCATACATTTATAACTGCAATGTCGTTTTCTGAAAGGATATTATAACCTGTGTTTAAATATGCTCAGTCAATATAGGCTTAAATTATAACTTAAGTGACCACGAATATTTACCTCTTACGGGATGACAAATTGAAAGTGGAGTCCCAGTGTAACCCGGCTTGCAATTACACATTGGTTTATGGTTGGTGACATAGCAGTCAGCATTATATCCACAAACTCCCGGACACGGATCTACACATTTGTTTCTGTTGCACGCCGAAACCAACGGACAGTCTGAATCAGCTAAGCATTCAGGTCTACAACCTTGGTAAGGGTCACCGAAATAATCAGGCAAACATGAGCATGATCCGGCGTTTCCTTGCACTTTACATTCAGCATTCGCACCACAAGGGGACGGTTCACATGGGTTTAGATATTCGACCTTTGGTGGAGCTGAAATGTTTTTCAAATAGAATAAATTGACTTACCGATAAACATGTCAGTCACCGTAGAAGCACGTCCTGTTCCGAAGCGTTAGTTGAAGCTTGCTGGGCCTGGCGACGTTTAGTGACCTCCTTATTCCGGCTTCAGCGTCACTATCTCAAGCAGCGCCGTCCAAAAGCGGCTGTCATGGCGGACAGCCTAAGCTTTACTGTAAGTGCTAGGTTATCTCCGCGTGCTCCGTAGTCAAGCAAAAGGCATTATATCACATTAACAGTTATTCTTATAAAGTTATATCCCTCCTGGAAGCGATTTATTGACCTATTTTTCGTCGTATCGGTACCTACCGACCTGGTCCTAGGCTTATGTTGAAAGCATTTGCAAGGGGCTGTATTGATGTAATTGCCTTTAAACCAATAGGCGGGCATGGTCACCACTCAGTCCCAAAGTAAGAACATCTATACAGTCCTATGTTCATTAGTAAACCGTGTGAGGCGTGACCGCTAAGTTTATATTTTCTTACATGACAAGCACGTCATTTAAAGCATGAACAAATTATCACGCTTTGCCAAGCTGAGGGGTTATATGCATCTTAAGTGGTTGGTACATCAGTTTCCCTAGAGCATTATTATACAACTTCCGTTTACCTTAATCCTAAAAAATATTTTAAGTGTAACACTTGTACCTACCAAAACCCACAATTTAATACATTTTTTTTTTATCATAATTTCATAATTTTTCATATTGAACCTAAACCCTTAAGGTGTTCGGTAAAACAGTAATTAAAAAGTGTCAAATATAATACAACATTGTATTTGATGATTACCTTTTGGCTGTGAGCAGCCCTGGAACGGATCGCCCTCTAGACCCGGTTCGCAGGCGCAGATCGCACGATGATCGACCACAGAACATATGGCTCGTGGGCCACAAGCTTGAACACACGGATCTTTACATTTCTGCGCGACACAAGCTAAAGCCGCTGGGCATTCAGCGCTGATGGTACACTCTGGCCTACAGTTTGGTGGAGCTCCTATAAAACCTGGCTGACAGCTGCATGCTGGTGTCTCTCCGGAATTAAGACAAAGCGAATTTGGACCGCATGGGGAGGGCTCACAAGGGTCGATAGGCTGTGCCGGTGGTGCTACAAAACAAAAAGATTTTAATCATAACGACCACGAAAAATGCAATATGCCATTTTAAATCACAAGGCGATACACTATTTTAATACCTGGTTTCGGATAGCAATAAGAGAAGGGATCTCCAGTATATTCTTCGTTACATGTGCAAATAGGCGAGTGAGCAATAACTTGGCAACGAGCGCCGCGCCCACAAGCTCCTTCACAGGGGTCGCGGCATCTTCGATCAACGCAAGCTAATTGTAGTTTGCACTCGGCACTGACGAGGCATTCCGGTCGACAAGAAGGAGGAGATCCAATATGACCTGTCTTGCACGAACAAGCTGCAGCGCCATTTTGGCTTACTGTACATTCACTGTAGGGGCCACATGGAGACGGCGAACAAGGTGATATCGGGTCTATAAACATTTAAAATGATTATTTAAGCGATAAATTCTTGGAAGAAAAATGTATTCACTAATTGTGAATTACTTTAACATATACTTTACCTTTTTGGATTTGAATTTGAGTGCACAAACTGAAAGGATCTCCTGAGGTAGCAGGAGAACAAGTGCATGATGGTATATGATTATTGACTGAACATACTGCATTCGTTCCGCATGCACCTGGGCATGGATCGACACATTTGCCTCTTTGACATGTACGAGTCGGGGAACACTCGCCATTCGTACTGCATTCAACTCGACAACCTACATAAGGATCTCCAAAATATTCAGGCAGGCAGGAGCAAGCACCCGCATCACAAATAGCATTACCACCACAAGGAGATGGATTGCAAGGATCCTGTGAAGTTGGAGGAGACTCTGCAAAGTGGAAAAGTGACGTTAGACATGCGTTTGAGCCATATGATCTAAAAACAGGGTAGATGATTCACAACAAGGAGATTCTAAATACATACCTATCACCTCCGTACATTGTATAAATGGATCACCAGAATAACCAATGGGGCAGCTACAAATAGGTATTTGGTCATGTACGCGACATTCAGCTCTAAATCCACAAGAACCTTCACATGGATTTCTACATCTTTCAGCGATACACGCCTGGTGCGACGGACAATCTGTATTGACAAGGCACTCGGGATGACAATTCGGTGGAGCACCTATATACCCTTGAATACATGAACATGACGGACTGTTGTTAATTGGTCGACATTCACTGTACGATCCGCATGGATTCGGCTGGCATGGATGAATTGGTTGTTCAAGTTCTGTTTTTTCGATTTCAATACATTTTTTGAACGGATCGCCAGTCATTCCCGCTGGACAACTGCATAAGGGACTATGATTTATAACTTGGCAGTGTGATCCTATGCCACAAGTACCTCTGCAAGGGTCGGCGCATTTTAACCTGTGGCAAGCCCGGTCTGACGGACATTCACTGCTGTCAGTACATTCTGGTCTACAATCAGGAGGTGCACCTCTGTAGTCTGGTAAGCATTCGCAAGATGCTAGTCCACCATTCTCTCTGCAAACACTATTAGGACCACAAGGTGATGGCTGGCACGGTTTAATAATTTCTGTAATTTGTTCTTTTATACACTGGTCAAACGGATTCCCTGTGAACCCTTTGATACAAGCACAACTAGGAACGTGATTTATAACATTACATTCAGCATTTCTACCACATATTCCTGGGCAAGGGTCCACGCATTTATTTCTTATGCATGATTTATCAGCTGGACAATCGGAGCTCAGAACACATTCAGGACGGCAACCGTCGTAGGGATTTCCTTGATATCCTTCCAGACATGAACATGATCCAGCTCCGTCCCGTTGACTACAAATGGCATTTGCTCCACAAGGGGATGGATCACAGGGCTGTACGGGATTTTCTGGAAAAAAAGTGTCACTTAAGATATAACACATTAAAAAAAATCAAAAATTTTATTATTTCAGTTCTCTGCTATCGAATCTATGTATATCTCCTTGTTCTTATGTGAAATCCTTGTGTGTTTTGTAACAAAACTGTGCCAACGAACATCTTTCTTCTTGCTTAATGAAATGGTGTTTATTTCTGTGAGTAGATCTTTTGAGACACTCTTACACGTTACGTGTTTGGTATATATTTTAAAACTAGATGCTGCCAGCATTTTGCAGCTGACTAATCCATGAGAAGCAATGCCGAAACAAACTCAGAGTATATTAGCCTATTTTTTTTTTATAAAGGAATACATTAATCACATACCTTTTTGAGGAACACATTGCATAAACGGATTGCCTGTAAACTTTTCTCGGCAACTACATGAAACAGTATGGCTGACAACAATGCAGTCAGCATTCACTCCACACGAGCCAGGGCAAGGATCGATGCATTTATTTTTAACACATGCTTGATTTGAAGGGCAATCTGGATTAATAACACATTCCGGTCTGCAATTGGGTGGCTGTCCAATGTAATTCTCGATACATCTACAATTAGCTTTTCCATTTCTTTCCATACATTGTGAGTTAGGTCCACACGGGGATGGATTACATGCATCTGTTGGCTGAGATGGTGGAAGTGGAATATCATAACAACTCTTGAATGGATCCCCAGTTTGTCCTGAATTACAGCTACAAATTGGGCTGTGATTGATTACTTCACAGCGAGCAGATATTCCACATGCGTTGATACAAGGGTTAATGCATTTCTGATTAACGCAAGCTTTAGTAGACGGACATTCGGAGCTAACCACGCATTCCGGCCGGCAAGCCGGAGGTGAGCCTTGGAACCCTTCAACACAAGCACATATAGCAGCATTGTCAACGTTCTTACAAATACTATTAGGTCCACAAGGGGATGGATGACACGAATCTTTAGGTCTTGCTTTTTCTTGTTCCATACGGCGACAGTGTGTAAATGGGTTGCCGGTGTAATCTGTCATACAGGAACATGTGGGTATGTGATTTATAACGTCACATTTGGCATTTTGTCCACATGTACCTGGACACGGATCTCGACATTTGTTTCTGAAACAAGCCTTATCCCTGGGACATTCCTGGCTGCCAGTGCACTCTGGTCGGCAACTTTCGTAAGGGTTCCCACTGTACTCCGCTAAGCATGTACAGAATCCGTTATCGCATACGGCATTGGCGCCGCATGGAGACGGATTGCATGGATCTGAAGGCTCTGGTGTAGTCGAATCTAAAACAAAATATTAATTTATAATTTTGTTCAGAAAAGCACAGCTATATTCCGCAGAAATTATTCAGAAAACATTGTCATACCTTCAAGGATTGGCAAGCATCTTGCGAATGGATCGCCAGTATATCCTTCGTTACATACACAAACAGCTACATGGTTCAAAACGTGACATGATGCGTCGACTCCGCATGACCCTGGACATGGGTCTTCACATTTTTGTCGTACACAGGCAAGTGAAGCTGGACATTCGGCGGTAATCGTACATTCGGGCCGACAAGAAGGTGGGGAACCCACATAACCAGGAAGACATGAGCAAGCTGGACCACTTGCTAATAATTGGCAACGCGAATGAGGACCACATGGTGAAGGAGTACAAGATGGAGGCCTTTCAGTTGTTGGTGGAATTCCTAAAAAAACAATGACACATCGTAAATATCGGGAATATTAATTCTGATATTGTTTTTAAAACCTACGTATCACACTAAACTTTATTGATGTATTATAAACTTACCATAGCATTGCGTAAATGGATCGCCAGTCATGCCTAATGGGCACGTGCAGATAGGGCTATGGTTCTTTACTATGCAGTGTGCTCTCAAGCCACAGGAATGTGGGCATGGATCATCACATTTTTGATTGATGCAAGCTTTAGATGTATCACATTCACTGTTCACAATACACTGAGGTCGACAAGACGGTGGTGATCCAATGTAATTCGGCAGACACGAACACACTGCTTGCATGTTCACTTGTCTGCACTGGCTATTTGGACCACAGGGAGTGGGTTCACACGGATTTTGTGGACTTGCTGTAAAGTAAAATTATGATTATTTAACAATACACGGATTACACTGTTAGTTACAACTAAATTAAAGATTCAAACTTACGTGACACTGTAATTTCTTTGCACTGGAAGAATGGATCACCAGTATAGCCCCGTGGGCAAGTGCAAACAGGAATATGATTTTCAACGGTGCACTGTGCTAACTGACCGCAAGTTCTTGGACAGGGATCAATACACTTGAATCGTGTGCATGCTAAGTTTGGTGTGCAATCATCATTACTCTCGCATTCCCTACGACATCCGTGCGTACTGTATGGATCACCCTCGTAGCCTTCGGAACAAACGCAAGCGCCAGCTCCGTTATATTCTCTGCACTCCGCGTTCGGGCCACACGGAGATGGTGTGCATGGACTTGATGTTGTCATTTCAGTAGCTGCAGAAATATATAATACGTCATCATTACTCTCTAAGGTACTTTTTCAACCCTCGTTTTTATTTTAATGTTTAGATTTTAAAACTTTGGCCATATTTAAATATATGTATAAGAAAATATACGTACATGACATAACAATTTGGATACAATTCCTCATAGCATCTCCTGTAAAACCTTGTTGGCAAGAGCACACTGGATTGTGATTAATTGTTAAACAAAGAGCATTTACACCACATGCACCTTGACAAGGATCTTTACAGCGCTCATTAATGCAAGCTGTGTTACTGGGACATTCCGGATCCATGGTGCATTCCGGTCTACAGTTTGGTACTCTGCCGATGTAATTCGGTAAGCAGGAACAAGCCGCCTGATCTCCAATAACACGGCATTCCGAATTGGGCCCACATGGAGAAGGCACACAGGGGTCGGTGGTGGGTGGGACATCTAAAAAATAATTACACAATATAAAACCATTATAATGCAAGTAATTTAAGTCAATCACTTGCAGCTTTAACCATGGTAAAGTTAAAAAATCTGCTACCTACTACATGCATTCATAAACTCACTCATTCTTCATCTACTATAATGATTGCTTAATTACTTACATTGTACTGGACTGCACTGAGCGAATGGATCTCCTGTGTATCCGGGACTACAAGTACAAATAGGATTGTGTGTAATAACTTGGCACCGAGCGTTGAGACCACAGGAATCTTGGCATGGATCTTTGCATTTCTTTTTAATACAGGCTTTATCTTGCGGACATTCCGAGCTGACGATACACTCGGGGCGGCAGGAAGGTGGCGTGCCAATGTAGTCACTCTCGCATGTACATACACTGTGACCATTTATCACCCGACATAAGCTGTTTGGCCCACAAGGGGATGGTTGACAGGGGTCCAGTGGCATCTTCGGAGATTCTGTAACAACTGCAAAAAAAAATTATCATCACAACTGTATCAGACGCTTAATACAAATTATACTTAATGCAGTTCAGAACTTAATTAAACGTGAATTTATAGTTTGTAGTTTTTTTGCAAAATTATAATAAATATTTATTTAAAAAATAAAATGATGAACCCAAAAAAATATTTACTTACTTTCTATTTCACATCTGACTAATGGGTTACCATTGTATCCTGTAAGACATGTGCACGTCGGAGAATGATTGACAGTTCGACATTCAGCGTTTATTCCGCAAGCCCCTGGGCAAGGATCTTTGCATCGATTGTTTGAACAGGCCTTATTGCGGTCACAATCCGAATTGGATACGCATTCTGGTCGACATCCTGTATAAGGATCACCAAAGTACTCTGGCAGACACGAGCAGGACCCAACTCCGTTTCTTTCTTTACACAACGCATTAGCGCCACAAGGTGAAGGACTGCAAGGATTCGGTGGTGGCTGTGGGTCGTCTGAAATAAATAATTCAATATTTTCATATTAATCCAAAAATACCTGATATACAGAATGAAATTGAGAACTTGCGCCACTCGAAGTAGGAGGTTCAGTAACTGTTACAATAATCATTATAAATAGTCCTTTCCCAAATCTAAATTCTTGAAAAAAGTCATGTAATTATCATTTAGATAGTGCAAACTAAGTTATTGCCTTCAAGTAAACACGAATTATTGGCGCTCCAGTAAAAAAAAAAAAAGTATCTATCATAACAAATAAGAAAATTAAAGCATCAATTTTAGCGCGCGCAAGCAAGTTAGCAACGCATTGAACTAGCGGTCATTTGCCTAATTTTGACCGTTACTACGAAAAAAGGGCGCGCGATGACGTAGCCAAATAGCTTGCCTACGCGCACGTATGTATGTGCATGCCTTTTCCTTTTTTAATGACATGCTTTAAATTTTCTATATAACACGTTGAATTAGGTATTTTAATTTGGCGCACTTATTCAATTTCATCCTGTATATTGCAATGATGATGCCTCACATTCCGAAACTTACGTTCAAACGGTGAACAGCCACTGAAAGGGTCACCCGTATATCCCGTGAAACAGCTACATTGTGCAACATGATTGGCTACAGAACATTCCGCGTTAAAACCACAAGAGCCAGGACACGGATCCACACACTTTTCATTTTGGCATGCAAGATTACCAGGACATTCAGCGTTGATAGAACATTCAGGTCTACAATTTGGTGCCACACCAATATAACTCGGTAAGCATGAACATGCAGGCGCTTCTCCAACTACTTTACATTGAGAATATGGACCACATGGTGAAGGAACACATGGATTTCCTCTAGGCACCTCTAAGATAGGTTCTAAGAAAGAAAGAAAATAAGACAGATTTAGAAAAACAGTACACAGAAAATATAAAATGACATAAAAAGGTAGAAAAATAATGAAAAGAATAATGAAAAAAAGAGAAAACAATGAAATTTAAAAATTGAGAAATTAAATAAATAATACATATATTTAAAGGGAGATCAAAAAACATAAACAATTTCAATTGAGTTGCTTTTATTATTTTTGTTGTTTTCTTACTTTGCTCCAACTGACATGTAACGAATGGATCACCAGTAAATCCGGCTTTACATGTACAAATTGGGTTATGGTTTATCACTTGACACCTTGCGTTGACACCACATGTTCCCGGGCACGGATCCCTACATTTTTGCTTAATACATGCTTGGTGTTGCGGACAATCCGTGCTTAAAACACATTCTGGTCTACAAGTGGGAGGTGAGCCCACGTACCCTTCCCGACAAGAACATACTCCGTGATCATCCACAATTTTACAATTGCTGTAAGGCCCACAAGGTGACGGGATACAAGGGTTTGCATCCGCGAGTGCTAAAAATCAAATAAAGTGAATTTTAACATTTAGAAAATGGTACAATATTTTACTTTAAATTGTTTAGAACGAAATTACTAACGTTTTCTTTGAGGATGGCAAGACACGACTGGATTTCCATCGTAACCATCGATACATAGACATACTGGTGTATGGTGTGCCACCGTACACTGAGCATTTATGCCACACGCACCCTGACATATGTCTATACATTTGTTATTGGAACATGCTTTATCGAACGGACAGTCGTTATTTGTGACACATTCAGGTCGACAACCCAAATATGGATCACCAAAATATCCGGGCGCACATGTACAGGCTCCAGCCGAGTTCCTTTCAGTGCATATTGCGTTTGGACCGCAGGGTGATGGGTTACAAGGGTTTGTTTCGTCTTCACTTGCCACTGTGACTATGAACGAAAAGTAAATTATTATGACATTGGGGCTACGATATTAAAAATACAATTAAGAAACAATTTTTCATGAAACTCACGAATAAAGTAACAACCGCTAAATGGATCACCCGAATAGCTTTCACGACAATGGCAAACGGCTTTATGATTTATCACAACGCATTCTGCGTTTGAACCACAGGATCCTTCGCAAGGATTAACACACTTTTCACGAATACAAGCCAGGTTGCTCGGACATTCTTCATCGTATATGCATTCAGGGCGACAATTTGGAGCCCTGCCAATATAACCAGCTTGACAAGAGCAAGCTGGGGTTTCTCCAATAACCCTACATTGTGAATTAGGCCCACAAGGCGATGGTATGCAGGGATTGCCAGTAGGCTTTGGTTCCGGCCCTAAAATAATTTTAAACATAGATCAATGAATATATTTTTCACACATATAGGTACGTTTATTAAGACGCATAGGAAATAGTTAGTATTCAATAAAAATGTGTTCAACTCACTTTTTTCAAAGGCGCAATGCACGAATGGATCTCCGGCGTAATTTGGAGGACAACTACATAACGCGTTATGATTGACAACAGTACATTTAGCATTATCACCACACGCTCCGATGCATGGATCAACACATTTCTGATTAATGCAAGCTCTATTGGGCATACATTCACTGCTAACCATACATTCCGGCCGACAGAAGGGCGGTGAACCAAAATACTTTTCTTGGCATGAACAGATCGCATGGCCACCGTTAACACGACACAAACTGTATGGTCCACAAGGTGATGGTGAGCACGGATCTATTGGAACTTCATTTTGACCTAAAATAGCCCATTAGAATGATTATTCACACGAGAATAAATTAAACGTAATTGGATTGATCGATATGTTATAAAATTAAGTAGAATTCTTACGTATATAACAAGATGTAAATGGATTTCCTTCATAACCAGGCAGGCAGGCACAGGATGGTGCATGATTGTTGACACGACATTCAGCATTCATTCCACATACTCCAGGACAGGGGTCTTTACATTTATTGTTAATGCAAGCCCTATCTTTCGGACAATCTGAATTCAATACACATTCTGGACGACATTCCACATATGGATCTCCAAAGTAATCAGGAAGACACGAACATGATCCTACTCCATTTCTTTCTTTGCATATAGCATTCGCCCCACATGGTGACCGCGAGCAAGGACTTTCGACTTGAGGTTCGATAGCTACAAGTTTAAAATAATATTGATTATTATAAATCCCAGTTTAAAATAATAACAGAACATTTACCACAAATAACAAACTTACATGGGATAGGAGAACATCCTGAAAACGGATCTCCCGTATACCCTTGGTCACAAGAACAAACTGGTACATGTTTAACAACAGCACAACTTGCATGATATCCACAAGAGCCTGGACAAGGGTTACGACATTTCTCAGCAATGCAAGCTAAGTTGCCTGGGCATTCAACGTTTATCATGCACTCGGGCCTGCAGTTAGGGGGCCTTCCCACGTAATTTTCTAAGCATGTGCACACAGACAGGCCATTAACATCTTTGCATAGAGAATGTGGTCCGCAAGGATTCGGTAGACAGTTATTTATTGGGTCCATTTGTTCTGTCAAAAGCAATAATCAAATAGTTATTTTTATGACTATCATAAATGATAATAGATTTGATTGATTTAAAATAAATATCATTATTACTTACTTTCTTCATAGAAACATCTAATGAAAGGATCACCGGTATATCCGTTAAGACAGCTACATATAGGATTATGATTAACAACTTGACATTGAGCGTCGACACCGCACATACCAGGACACGGGTCCTGACATTTTTGATTAATACATGCTTTATCCGGCCGACAATCAGAACTAACAATACATTCAGGCCTACAATTTGGCGGAGAACCAACGCACAGATCAAGGCATGTACAAACTGCATGCCGATTAAACACGCGACATTTACTGTAGGGCCCACAAGGCGAAGGGTTGCACGGATCCACAGGTTCTGGTAGAGCTACATTGTATAGGAAAGAAAATAGACAGATAAGTATAGCATGAAATACAGAAATAGACATATAAAGAAAGATCAAGAAAGAAAGTCTTACATGAAACAGGAGTACATGCATGAAGAGGATTTCCTCTGTATCCAGGCAAGCAGTAACATGAAGGTGCATGGTTTGCAACTCTACATTCGGTGTTCTGTCCACAAGCACCAGAGCACGGGTCCACGCATTTATTATTGAAACAAGATCTGTCTCTAGGACAATCAGTGTTCATGACGCATTCTGGGCGACAGCCACGATATGGATCACCATAAAATTCATCTACACATGTACAAGAACCAGCACCATTCCTTTCTCGACAAATGGCATTAGGTCCACAAGGTGATGGATCGCAAGGTTGATGAGGAACGTCTTTTGAAGCTGCAAAATTTGTATACGTACATAAAACATGCTATCACATACACTTATGATGAAAAACATGCAGATGGTGCAATTTAAAAATGTAAAATTCATTTAAGCTTACCTTCAAAAGGATTGCAGCCCGCAAACGGATCACCCGAAAAACCTTCATCGCAGGAACATATTGGTTGATGGTTTTGCACTATGCACCGTGCATTAAAGCCACAGGAGCCTACGCATGGGTTGACACAATTACCCGCCAGACAGGCGAGCGCCAAGGGACAGTCCTGGTTGATAACGCATTGCGGACGACAAGAAGGCGGGGCTCCCAGCGTGCCAGGCTCGCAAGAGCATACGGCACGGCCGGCTTCGTTGCGGCACGAGGAATATGGCCCACATGGCGACGGTAGGCATGGATCTGGTGCGGGCTGAGTAATAGCTGTCAACAAATAGCAGTTTTTTAAACAAAGCCACGTAGTTTGCCCACTACGTTCAAATCATTTTCAAAATTGATGAATAAGGTAGAAAAGAGTCATTTTATTTTTGTACATACAAACTGTTCCACAAATATAAAGAAATGTTATTTCCCAATTCGCCATAATTATGGTTCAATTTGTCCACCCTCAATAGTTGTATTGTGACAAATGGCTTTTAGTTTAAGGTTTTTAGTTTATGGTCTATCTTATTCAGGCGAGCACAGGTAACAATCTATCCCGAGTTATAGTCAATACATGTAATTTTTTTCAACTTACGTCGTCTGTTGCATCTTATAAACGGATCACCTTCCGGTAGATTTTCTGGACAAGTGCAAATGGGGTTGTGTCCGACAACATGACAGCGTGCGTCTAAACCGCAGCTGTGTAGACAGGGGTCCTTGCACTTGTGGTTGATGCAGGCTCTGTTTGTGGGACAGTCGGAGTTGACGGCACACTCGGGTCGGCAGGCGGGCGGCGCTCCAAGGTAGCCCGCTCGGCACGAACATGCGGCGCGGTCGTTTACCACGTGGCATTCACTGTTTGCTCCGCATGGTGATGGCTCGCATGGATTGAACGTTGGCGCTACAAAAATTTTTGGTGACATTAAATTATTTGTAAAAGTAAGATCTAATATTTTGATATTCAAGAAAGGCCAGTTTTTTGTAGGTATATTAAAATATTCTACGCAACTACTTAAATGTACGAGTATACATACGTGGTGAAGATTTCTGACGACATGAAGAAAACGGTTCGCCTTCATAACCCTTGAAACAAGTGCAGACTGGAACGTGATTAGTGACGGAGCATTCTGCGTTTACGCCACATAAGTCTTTGCAAGGATCTCGGCAGTGGTTTGACAGGCAAGCGAGGTGATTTGGACAATCGGAGTTTATAGTACATTCTGGCCGACAGCCGCCTGCATACGGGTTACCGATGTTGGGCGGTATGCAGGAGCAACGAGCTATATTGTTTACTACTGAGCACATAGTGTTGTCCCCACATGGTGACGGGTTGCATGGCGTCGGTGTTTCACCCCGACTAACTTCGACACAGCCTACAAATGCATCGCCTCTATAACCTTCCAGGCAGCTACAGAGTGGCGTATGATTTACCACATTACATACAGCTTTGTTTCCACATGCACCAACACATGGATCGACACACTTTTCATTGATGCAGGCTTTATTAGATGGGCACTCTTGACTTATAACACATTCTGGTCTACAATATGGTGGAGTGCCTGAATAATTCGGGCGACAGGAGCATACTGGATGATTTGACTTAATTTCACACACAGAATTAGGGCCACATGGCGTTGGTACGCAAGGATTTTTGTCCACGGGTCCAGGCCCAGGCCTTATCACTTCTGCGCAAGCTATGAATGGATCTCCAGTTTGCCCAGGGCTGCAGCTGCATATTGGATTATGATTAACTACAATACACTCTGCATTGACACCACAGCTGCCCTGGCAAGGATTAGAACACCGTTGATTTACACAAGTCTCTGTTTGAGAACAATCCGAATTACTGACACATTCAGGTTGGCACATCGGTGCTACTCCTCTGTGGCCTGGTAAGCATGAGCACACTGCAAACCCAGAGGGTGACACAAGGCAACGACTGTATGCTCCGCAGGGCGATGGATCACATGTAGATAGTGTGGGCGGCACAGAGACGATGGGTTGGCATCTCACGTAAGGATCTCCTGTGTTTCCTGTCTCACAATAACAAACCGCGTGGTGATTAACAGTATTACATAAAGCTCCAACACCACATATGTCTTTGCAAGGGTTTTCACATTTATTGTTTAAACATGCCAAATCTGGTGAGCAGTCACTATTGACGACACATTCAGGACGGCATGACATGTATGGGTTGCCATAAAAGTTGGGCAAACATTTACAAGTTTGTGCACCATTTATATCTTCGCATACAGCATTAGCACCACATCGTATATTATCGCAAGTTTCAAATATATTAGCTAAAAAAGAAACTTGTTATTAAAATAAAAAAATTATTAGAAATTACTAACATTTGAATGCTACTTATTAGTTTCGAATACTTACGATTTGTGGTTGGTTTGCAGTGTTCATATGGATTTCCTTCGAAGCCTTCTATACAATGACAAATTGGATCGTGATGGTAAACTGAACATAGGGCATTAATACCGCATGAACCTGGGCAAGGATCTTGACATTTATTCCTTAAACATGCCTTATTGAAGGCACACTCTGAATTAAACACGCATTCCGGTCGGCAAGCTGCGTTATTCACGGCATTTGGTCCTACGCAAGCGTCACAAATAGCAAATTGATTTCCATAGGTATCGCATGGAGCATTGGGATCACATGGATTAGGAGAGCAAGGTTGAACTGTAGTATTATCGGCTCCAATAATTATTGCTGAAATATAAAAAAAATACATTACAAGAAGATAAAAAAAAAGTTATTTGGTTTAGATTTGAAATCAAATTAATAAAAAATCCCAATTAATTTAAGGACCATGATTATTAAAATACTCACGTCGATAAAGACACTGTGTCAATGGGTCTCCAATATATCCATCTGGACATAGACATGACACTGTGTGTTCCGAACACAAACATACTGCATGAATACCACACACGTTATTGAATGAGCAAGGATCTATACACTTTTGATTGATACACGCTTCGTTGGATGAGCAGTCCGAGTTCATTGTGCATTGAGGTTTACACTCAATACTTGGATCTCCAACGAAGTCGGGCGGACAGAAGCACAAAGCTTTATCAACAACGTCTTGGCAAAGAGCGTTTATACCACATCTTGCGGTATTACAAGGTTTTTTGGAATTTGATTTTTGGTCTCCCGGTGGTAAGCAGCTCATCAAAGGATTTCCAACCAAGCCATCTTCACAAACACAAACTGGTCGATGAGACTCTACTTGACATTTAGCATTTCTTCCACAAGCTCCCGGACAAGGGTCGCGACAGACATATCCAATGCAAGCTCTATTAAGTTTACATTCATCATCTACTTCACATTCTCTAGAATGACATCCATCAACTCCAAAAGCATCACCTATACTGCCTTCGGGACATATGCATAAGGCTTGCCCTTCAAAGTTCACTTGGCAAATGGCTTGTGGTCCACACGGATTTGGTGTACAGGGATTTCTTTGAGGTTGGCAGCCAACATGAGGATCACCAGAGAACCCAGTCTTGCAGAAGCACATTTCCATGTTCCCACTTACGTAACAATCTGCGTTTGGTCCACACGGGCCTGGTTGACAAAGTACCTCGGGTGGTATGTACCCTTGAGGACTACAGGATTTATAAGGATTTCCTATAGCATTTTCGGGACAGTAACAGGGTGGAGATCTATTCGGGTCGCATCGTGCTCCGTTTCCGCATGTGTTTGGTTCGCAAGGATTGCGTGATTCCACACAACCCCTGATTGTATTGGGACTTTCGATGTAACTGGGTAAACAAGTGCATTTTGCAAATCCATTTGATTGCGTAATACATTGTGTGTTAGGTCCACAAGGTGATGGGTTGCATGGGTTATTTGGTAATCGACATATTTGTCTTGGAGGATCCCCTTCATAGTTTGGTAGACAGAAACAAGCGGGCTTGCTGTCTATTAATCTGCATCCGGAATATGGGCCACATGGATTTGGTTCGCATTCGTTACCTTCGGGTACTGCAATAATAATAAAAGTGATTTATCAGGGCATACTACATGTAGGTATTCGAGGATTTAAAGGATGTGAACACGTGAGTAACATGCACGTGAACAAGAGGATTAATCAAACAAACTATAATTTTTATGGTATTTAACTTACTGCAATTTTTGAAGGGATTTCCTGTCAACCCCTTTGGACAAAAACAGATTGGATTCCCATGGTCACTTTCACACATTGCATTTGTGCCGCAAGGATTCGGAATACATGGATTTGTCGGTGGTTCACACCCATTCTGCGGATTTCCAGTGTAACCTGGCAGGCATTTACACGACGCACGGTGGTTCAGCACGTCGCATACAGCGTTTATCCCACATCGACATGGAGAGCCGCATTTGCCATTTATACAGGCCTCTGAATTTGCGCACTCATTATCAGAACGGCATCCTTGTACTAAAAAAAACAGTAATTATATGTTGAACAAACAAATCTTATCTTTCTAAAGTTTGAGCGCCAAGATAGAGATAAGCTCAGGAAATAAAAAGCACAAAGATGAAATAAAGAATAATGTGGTGATAATTATAATATTAAAAACTCATTCTTTTCTCACCTTGGAAACATTCTAAGAACGGATTTCCGGTGTATCCAGCAGAACATTTACATTGAATTCCGTGATTGAATGGGATACATTCTGCGTTATCTCCGCACTCGTTCATACCACAAGGATTCATGCATACTCTGTTTAGGCGGTCACATAGTAGTTCCGGAGGACAATCCTCATTATACTGACACACTGAACCAGTAGGTATTACTAAAATCACAATTTTGATTAGAATTTAAGTACCTTATAAATATTCATTATATTATATTCATGTAATAAAAACCTGTAAAATTAATTACCTGGGACGCATCCGACATAGCCGTTTCCTTGGTATCCTTCAGCACAGCTACAGTCTGATCCGTGGTTTGTGTTTATACAGACCGCATTAGGTGTGCACGGATTGTGTATGGCACATGGGTGTTGACATGCATTATTTATACAAGCTTCAGTCAAGGGACAGTCTTCATTTTGAGTGCAACCAACTGAGCAAAATGTAAGATACATATTTATATAATATACAAAGAGTATTCCTATATAACCAGTCATAAAGAAAAATATTTTTACTGCTGTATTATTTACATTTTTAGCCGTAACCATAATCATTTTACTGTTTATTTAGTAGTTGCATTTTTTTAATAAATTACATTCACCTGATTTCATTATCTTTCTTGTATGGATTGGTAAAGCAAATTGTTAAAGTCAATGTAATTACTATTAGTAGGTATAAGTTGAAGCTTACATATTTTAGGTGAACATTTAACAGCAGGATCTCCATCATGTCCAGCGGGGCACGAGCACATAGGCCTTTGTTTTACTGGCTGGCAATTGGCTCCTATGCCACATACGTTGTCGAACTCACAGGGATTTTGACACAATCCCATAAAACAGGCTTCGGTCTCTATACAGTCCCGATCAGAGTGACAAGGTTCTGGTACCTTTGGTGTTCCAGGTGGTTCTAGTATGTTACACGTTAGATACAAATTAGTATGTTACATTTAAATTAAAAGAAGGTGAACATTAGTGTATTTACAATTAATAACGTGAATTAATTATGTCCGATAAAAGTACTCATCTGTCCGATAAAACTACCCAACTGGTACTGGCACAGTATAATAAAATTATTAAGAAAAAAATAGCTTTGTACACAAGAAAACAAAATTTTTAAAACAACTAGCTTCAATAATGTTTAAACCTTAAAAACAAAACACCTTGTAAGCCTACCTTTACGTGAACAGTGGATCCCAGTGGCGTCATCACACACGCAAACAGCGGCATGGCCCAAAACTATACATGATTCGTTCTTTGTACAACCACTCCCAACCGTTTCACATGGATTCTGGCACACTCCATTTAGGCAGGCTTTATTCGTCGGGCAATTTGTGTTTATTTTACAGGATGTGTTAATATGTATGTCAGTACTTTGTACAGTAGTCTCAGTAGTGGTCATGTCAGTAATAAGGGTAGTGTCTGTCCAAGCAGAGATATCAACGCCCTTTCTACGAGACGATAAACTCTCAGTAGACGTACTGATGATACCTGTTGATGTATGTTGTGTTTTAGGTGTAACGTAAGTATGACTTGACTCAGTATGTAGGGTTTTATTAGGATTTTGGGTTTCATTTTTTATTGTTGCAGTTATTTCTTGTTCAGGGACAAAAAATATTGTAGTGTCCTCCTTGATTGGTATTTCCGTTGTTGCATCAGTATGACTCAATGATGTAGTTGAGCCACTTTCTAGTGTAGATAATGCAAGAATATTGTCCGTGTCTTGTGTCAAGGTGGTTAATTCATTTGGGGTGCTAGTAATCTGATTTGAATTTTGTGTTCCTGAGAGTTTTTCTGTCACGTCTATATTGAAACCTGTAGATAGTGACATCTCAGGGGTTTCTGTAGTATCCTTGAAAATATTGGAAACTATTTTATGAATACCTGTTTCAGTCTGAATTGTAACAATACTTTCTGTAGTAGATTCGGATAAACCTAAGTTACCAATACTCCTTATAGGTGTCGTTTCAAGGAGTGTGCTATCGCCTTTATTGCTGTCGATAGTACTAAAAGTGTTTAGGATGTAGTTCTCCGTTTCTAAATTGATTGTACTCGTTGTAGTTATATGACTATGAGGAGGTTCTAATGTTACGGTGCTTATGCTATCTGTTTCATACGCGTTGGTAACTTTTTTGGTTTCTGCATTTAACTCCACTGGACTCTTTGTTGCTTCAGTGTCCGCATTAGTCATAGGTGTTATTGCGTCTAGTTCAGTAGTTTCGTGAAACCCTTGTTTGGTAACTGATATATCTAAGCTCGTTTCAAAAACTGTACTCTGTCCTCCCGAAATAGAGACTGGCGTAACTGTTGAAATCTTTTCTGAATCTTTAGATTCATATTGCGTTGTTGATTCTATTTCAGTTAATGTATTTGTCTTGACAGTACTTTGTAAATCGGAAAAAGCGTTTATTTGTGTCGAGGTTTCAGTGGCTTCAGTAATATTATCAATTATTTTTGAAGTGGTTATTGATATTCCTTCTGATGTCATGGTGCCAAACAGAGGACTATCGGTTTCATGCAGCGTAGTCGATTTCACACTTGTTAAATTCATTGGACTATCAGTAGATATTCCAACATCGGTGATTGAATTATTTTTTTCCTGGGTGGATTTTATCGGCAAATTGGTATAAGATTTTTGTGTACTTTCTTTAATGTTTTTCTGTACTACTTGATTATTTGACTTCTCTTTTTCTAGATACATATCGAAAGTTGTATGAGGCAAATCTGTAGTACCTAATTTTTTATACGTATCTTCAGTATAATTTTCGGTGGTGTAACCGACTGCACCGTCATCTTTGTATTTTTGTTCCGTATCTTCCAGAAAACCAGTTGGAGCATTTGTATAAGCACTTTCTGAATACGTTCCTACTGAAGAGAAAATTGTGCTGTCTGTTGTATATTTCTTTGTGAAGTGCGAGTCGTTATCTTGTATTGCATTTTTAATAGTTGTCATTTCAGAAACAGTATTCGACATCACTGTTTCTGGACTTATACTTTCAGATTTAGTTGATTCAGTTACCGTTTCCGTTGACATTTCCTGTGTGCTACTTG
This sequence comes from Eremobia ochroleuca, assembly GCA_949629135.1. NCBI lineage: Eukaryota > Metazoa > Arthropoda > Insecta > Lepidoptera > Noctuidae > Eremobia > Eremobia ochroleuca. The sequence goes on from OX451396.1 coordinate 11,075,817, forward strand.
TACCCAAGGATACGGTGTTTGTTACGAAATTCCTGTTTACTGTTGTATCTGTTTCTAAAATAAATGTCGCCAAGGTAAATTTATTTTTGTCTTCTGCAGTTGTGACTCTATCATCAAGATTTGTAAAAGTCGTTTCTTTTACACTTTCTTTGATTGGTTTCAAAGTGGTAAATAATGATGGCTCGGGACTAGTTGCGTATGATATTTTTGTGTCAGTATCAGTTGTGGTGCCTTCAGTGGTGATTAATTTTTGGTCTGATTCCCCTGAAAAATCATATCCTGATGTAGTAGACTCTGTTGAAAATATTTCTATATTCATATTAGTCGTTATCTTTTCTTCGTTATTGGTTTCAGTTATATCTAAACCAATTACCGTTGTCCCAGAAGAAATCTCGCCAATGTTTTTAACCGTAACAGTTGGCATTGGTACAGCGGTTGTGGTTTGTTTTTTTAATGTCTCCGTTGTAGCAGATATAGAATCTGTGCTGTGCAGAGGGATATTATTTTTAATACCTATTGTAACGGATCCATCGGCAGTTTTTTGTACCTGAGGCGACCCTTTGTCATACTTTTCCGTTCCCGTAATCATTGATTCAATATATTCTGTGGCTTTCAAAGCAGTAAATTCATTTGAATACTCTGTTGATCCCGGCGTAGTGGATCCAATGTTCGTTTTTTCTGAAGTTATAAATTCTTTTTCAAGTTTTGTTATCATTAATCCATCGTCTGTTGTTTGCATAGGGTCCAATGTACTTGTTTTGTTTGAGATGAAGCCACTATCTGTTGTTCGTAAATAGAGTTCCTTTTCCCTTTCGAATGTTTCCGCTGAAGTTGATCCAGCGTCAATGGCTTTTGTAGGAACCAATTCTTCTTTATGTTTTGCTGTAATTGTTCCAACATCGGTTACTACTGAAGAGTTTATTTCAGCATTCTGAATAGTTACAGTTATATCTGTTACATCGGTTGTGCTTGAAGAAGTAAATTCAGGTTTTTCTGTGATATCAAATCCAACTTCTGTGGTGGTTGAAGGAACCAATTCATCACGGTTGTTAACCGTTTCGGTTGTAACTGATTCACTTTCAGTTACCTGGTTAGGAGTCGGTCCGTTGTCAAAGCCTAGCGTGTATTTTGTAACTGATCCAATGTCTGCTGTTGTCGAAAAATGATTTTCAATAAACTGAATAGATTCACTTGTAACAGAAGAAACAAATTCATCAATGGTTTTTACTTTTTCTGTGATATGGGATTCAACTTCTGTAACAGTTGAAGGAACCAATACTTTTGAATTTGTAACCGCGTCTGTTGTAACTGGACTATCAGTTGCACGAGTAGTAATTGGTCTGGTGTCAAAGCCTTGCGTCTCTAATGTAATCGATTCAACTTCTGTAACAGTTGAAGGAACCAACACTTCTGAATTTGTAACCGCGTCGGTTGTAACTGCACTATCAGTGGCTTGGTTAGGTATCGGTTCATTGTCCAAATTAGGCATCTTTTGTGTCACTAATTCAACGTCTGTCACTGAGGAAGAATTCATTTCAACATTCTGAATAGTTTCAGTTATAAATGTTGTTTTTGAAGACGTAAAATCATTAAAAGTATTTGCTTTTTCTGTGATATCGGATCCAGCTATTGCGATGGTGGAAGGATCCAATTCATCACGGTTTTTATCCGTTTCGGTTGTAACTGTTCTACTATCAGTTGCCTGGCTAGGAGTCGGTCCGGTTTCATAACCTAGCGTAGCTGGTGTAACTGATCTGACGTTTGCAGCTGGCGAAGAGTTCTGTTCAACATACTGAATAGATTCAGTAGTATCTGGTACCAAATCGGTGGCACGTGAAGAAGCAAATCCGTCAGTAGGTTTTACGTTTTCTGCGATATCGGATCCAATTTCTGTAACAGTTGAAGGAACCAATGCTTCCGAATTTGTAACCGCGTCTGTTGTAATTGGACTATCAGTTGCTTGAGTAGGAATTGGTCTGATGTCAAAACCTTGTGCCTTTGATGTAACTGATTCAACGTCTGTCGTTGGGGATAAATTAATTTTAACATTCTGAATAGTTTCAGTAATACTTGATGCATCTGTTGTACTTGAAGAATCAAATTCATTATTGGTATTTACTTTCACAGTAGTGTCAGATCCAGCTTCTGTGGCGGTTGAAGGAGCTAATACATCAATGTTAGTAACCGATTCAGTTGTAACTGAATCACTATTAGTCGACTGATTAAGAATCGGTCCATTGTCAAATCTTTGCATCTCTAATGTAACTGATCCGATATCTGTTGCTGGCGAAGAGGATATTTTAACGTTCTGAATAACTTCAGTTGTAGCTGAAGAAGTATATTCATCAATATTTGTCACTGTTTCGGTTGTAAACGATCCACTAATTGTAACTTTTGAAGAAATCGATTCTTTGTCAATATTTAAAGTCTCTGTTGTATGTAATCCATTCACATCTGTCACGTGGGTAGGATTAAATTCCTTAACATTCATTAACGTTTCAGTTGTTACTGGCTCAATAGCCATACCTTGTGTAGGAACTGAGTCTTTTGTACTTCCTATCTTTTCGGTTATGACTGATTCAACCCAATTCGTTTCTGTTGTTATATCTGTTACTCGGAAAGAATTCGTTTCCTTCATATAATTATCAGTTTCCATAGTTTTTGATCCAATATCTGTTGTTTGTGTCGGAATATTTTCCTCACTACTTACAGTTCCCGCTGTCGTTAATCCAACATTAGTTGAAGGATGTCTTGTATCGTACTTGATTGTATCTGTTTCAATTGATTTATCCGTGTTATATTCAGTTACAGTAGTGATTTCTGGTTCAAATGTATCAGTTACAGTTGTGAATTTTATTTTATCCGTTTCCATTATATTTTTTGTCTCTTCTGTTGTTGATTTTGCAAAATTACTATTGGATATGCGTTGTTCAATGTTATTGTGCAATGTTGAAGTGCCTTCAGACACCGTACTTGTTTCGATTTGGATGCCATCAGTAGTCGATGCATAAAAGTCATAATTCACCATATTACCATCAGAAGTTTTAGTTTGTGAATTAGGATTATTGGTATATTCTGTTTCCCTTGCATTATTTTGTAAACCTAAAGTAGTTGGTATCGTTTCTGTAGTTATATCTGACATTCCATTAATTTGCGTATTATTATGTTCTTCCAATATCATTAACTTATTGGTAAAAAGTTGAATGGGTAGTACGGTAGTCTCTTTTAAATGTGGAGTATTTATGAAATCCGATTTTATTGTAGTAAACTTATCAGGAATTTCAGTTACTGTACTTGAATACTGATTGGTTTCTGTTGTCATTTCAGTAAGTGACTCAGAACCAAGGGATTGTTTTGTCGATGAGCCTATTTCGGTAGTAGTATAATTTAAATTATCATGTGACGTCATGTCACCAATCACAGCAAAAGTTGATGCTTTTGGAGTAGTATTTTCGAGGTCTTCAGCAGAGGTGCTTTTAGAGTTAAAATTATCTTTGGTATTCTTATCTGTTATTTTCGTGGTTTTATCAGTATCGGCAGATACTGTTATTTTTGTAAAACCCACTTCAGAGATACCTGCTAATGTAGTTTTAGTTAATTCACTACTTGTTTCCATAATATGTTTTTTTAGGTCATAGCTAGTAGGAGAATTGGTGCTAGTGGCCAAACTAGATGTGGTTATAGTTTTATTAGGGTCTTGTATTAATGTGATTCCTGTGTAGTTGCTATTTAATTTCCGTTGATTTTCAGGAGTTTTAGTATTTTTGTTTTCAGTTGACACTGTCGAGGAATGATTGCCTTCAACAGTCTTTTTAGTATACGGTTTCATAGTACTCTCAACATGAATTGTGCTACTACTTGGCAAAAGAACATCGGAATCGATTGATGAATAATCTTCTATATTCGTATAAGGAGTAGTCATTTGTGTAGTTACAATATTGCTCTGATTATCTTCAGTTATGTACTTTGTTTCATTTACTTTGTTACTAGAAGATTCAGTTGTGTTCCTCAATTGTGTATTTGTGCTACGATCTCTTTCTTCATTATTTGTAAATTTTGCTTTAGTTATGGGATCAAATGAAGTTGTAGTGTCATATAATTGTGAGTCTGTTATTGTACTCTCTGTGGTACTTGATGAGTCTTTTATGTTTCTTCCAATAGTAGTTATTTCGCTTTCGTCAAAAGTATTAAGGGCAATAGTGGACGTTTCGATTACAGATTTATCGGTAGTTATTTTACTACTCAAATCCTCAGTAGTATAAGATGTACTGGGCGTCGAATTTTCGAAATCATTTCCACTAACAGATACGATTTCATTGGAACTGGTGCTCATAAAAGTCTCAGTAGTTGATTCAAATTCATTATCAAAAGCAGTTGATTTTTTACTAGGTTCGGCAGTATCTATGATGTTATCAGTCGGAAAAATAACTTGTTCGGTCTTTGACGTTGATATTACACTTTTAACAGTTGCTGTATAGTCAGAGGTTATATATTCAGGGTTTAGTGTATAAGAAGACGTATGAGGGAAGTCATAGTTATCAGTAGAGTGAATTATGTGGTCAGTGGGCGTAGTCATGTCTACAGTAGTGGCAGTTTCACTTGTTCCTCCTGTTGTAGTGTTTTCGGTTAGTGGGACATAAGTTCCATCTGTTAATAGGAATTTACAATACCATTATTATTATTTATTATTCGATTACATATTTTAACAAACTACATGCGCACAAACGCGTACATTTATGTAATAATTTATATATTGTTATTAATTATAGAAGAAGGAAAAGTAGAAGTCTTCTGAAGAATAGATACATTATGTTTAAGCATAAACATAATATAGTAGAAAATCTATCTACAATAGTGATCTAATGCGTGCTCAGGTCTAAAAACTACAGATAGGACAGAAAAGAAAAAGAAGAAATGAAAAAACAACGAATTTAGGCTTAACAGACCAACTAATAGTAAAGAAGTGTGCCAGTATATTCAGTAACCGTGTTATAATGACAGACTAATTACATTTATTTACAAAGATAGGGACAAGAAGCTTGATTTCATCCTAAGGTATTATATGTTTATAATAATGATTTAAAATTGTTTCGGTCTTTAAGCCTAAAGTCGTTTACTGGTGTCAAATAAATACAGAGTCCTGTGAAACTAACAGCGTTTCAAAGTGTTTCGGAGAATGTAAGTAACGTATATAACCTATGAAGTATAACAACGTGTAAGAATTGCCTGTCGGGTCAGCCGAGATATCGTAGCCAGTACTTTGTGGCGTTTTATCGGACAAATGGTAGATAAACTAAAATTATAGCAATGACCAGTTCATCTGGAGTTAGTTTTGCTATTCACATAATAAAAATAATAGTAGTTGCAGACTCGCAAGTATTACAGCCAAAGTCCACGAAAAATCAATTATGTGAAAATAGCATTTACGAAAGATACAGAAGCCTGAATCGTAGGTAATGTAAATACGAGTAAATGTCGTAGGTATATCACAGTTAGCTTATTTAAAATTAGCAATGTTAACGTTATGATCAGCATTATTTGTATTTTCTCATAATATGTACACAGCACTTACTTTCCATGCAGGCACCAGAAAATGGGTCGCAAGGTACTCCTGGGCGACAATGTGCACAGTTTGTAGATGGAGGTCGTTCTTCTGTTTGACAAAATCAAAATAAAATCATATTATTGCCAGTTTTATGGGTACTCTAGCTTCCCCGTCGTTGATTCAGTTCCGATAGACAGTGATCGTGTGTTTTATTCTGTTACAAAATATTATTGACTAGCCAAACATGGAGTCTGGATTGATGACCCATATGATATGTTACTAACTGACAGTGAGTTTATTTAATTTTTTTTATTTAAGTACTATTAATTTAAGGGTAAACTTACCTCGAATACAAGCGCATCCGTCACATAAAGTATTTGGATATCTTGCACAATCCGATGATGTTTGACACTGACATACTGAACAAAAAGATTATCAATTACTTAAAATTAATCTTGATATTTCTTAAAGCGATTCAGTCACAAAACGAAAAATATTTTGGAAAAACCTATTTAGTTAATTGTTCATTGTAGCTAGTAGGTACATTGTTATATTGAAATGCATACCCTTTGAACAAACAGGTTGGTGATCGACTACAGCACAGTGTTGGCCGGTGAGGCAAGGCCCGCCGCGGGCGCACGGGTCGGCGCAGCGCCCGCTGACGCACGCCAGCGTCGCCGCGCAGTGCTCGTGACCGCCGCATTCTGTCGCTGTACATATCAAACAACGGCCTCAGTGCATTCAAAACTCTTGTAATAATCGAATAATCGGGGTAGCCCTCTCTGGTAGGTATGCATGAGGATACCTATAGGCTAAATCCAAATAAAACAACGTGCAATATTGTAAGTTTCATTGCACTTCACAATAATATGTTTATAGGAATCAATACGCTGAAAATCAGTCGTTATTATGGTGAAAGCTAGACGACTGAAAAGCGAAGAAGGTTCCTTCGTTAGAAACTTCGTATATTTCTTAATGTAGATGATAACTTTCAGTACAAGTTCTGTAAGTAGGTACATTTGAAAAGGACAAGGATGCACATTGTGCATACCCATTAAAGAAAACATAAGTAGGTTATATAAACTGGGTTAACAACTATGCAGTTACATGTCATATCAAAGAACTTGGGTACCGCAATAAATGGCTTTTATGATATCATACAGAAAAAGGGATAACTTGCAATAAACTGATTTCCACTGTCAAGAGAAACTCAGTAATTTAAGAGGTATAAAAGTAATTGTAACATAACACGATGTTATATAATAGATACGTACATAAGTAGTGTGTAGTAGTAGGCATTCTAAATAATTCTGCAAACTCTGTCTCGTGGCGGTTTTTTTGCATAACGTATTAATGCCAAAGCGTTAAAAGCGTTAAGAGTAAGTTTAATTAGAGCAACCATCACCAAATGAGTGTGAAATTAATTTTAAAATGAATATTATGTACACTACAATATAATAACATGCAAGAAAAAACTACCTGATGCAGAAGGAGGTCATACTGTGGAGTAAGATATATATGAACATGCTAGAAACAATAGAAAACAAAGATAGAAAAAGAACCGCATGAGAGTAGAAACTATAAAAAAATCCTGTAATAATGAAGAACAACAAGATTATTAAGATTCATATAAGACTAATATACTAAATGGTAGGTACACTAATATTTGAACTTTTTGCTCACTATAGAATTACCTTTAATGCAGCCATGTTTTTCATCGTGTGTGAATCCATTAGGACAAAACTTGCAAACAGGGTGGTGGTCTTCTACTGAACATGGAGCACCACCACAAGCGCCTTTACATGGGTCCTTACATTGGAAATCTTTGCATGCCAAATTACTTGGGCATCCGCTATCTCTCAAGCAAATTGATAATGTTGGATTACATTCTTCGACACACACGCACACAGCGCGGTGGTCTACTACCTCACATTGTTTTCCTTTCGGGCACATGGGCTCCACAGACGCCTGGCACGGATTCACACACTTGGAATTACGGCAGGCCGCATTTGATGGACACTGTTCATCTCTTGTACATTCTGCATGTTCTGGTGCGCAAGTCAATTCTCCTTTTTCATTCAGTGCAAACCCATTTCGGCATACACATATTGGTCTATGATCCCGAACTTCACATTTCTGATTTCGTCTACAATTTTGATATCCAAGGCAAGGGTTGCGGCATTGATTTGTACTGAGATCACAAGCTAGTTTCGATGGGCATGATTTAGTTTCAGAACAGGTAAACGTGGCGTTATGTTCATTCGTAGACTTGCATGTAGGATCGAGGCGGCACACAACACGTGGCTGTCCCACATAGCACTGCGGGCAGGAGCACTGCGCTTTGTGCATCAAGGTCACGCAGAGGGCATCTTCACCGCACACTCCGCGCACCGTGCAGGGGTCCACACAGTGTAAGCTCAAGCACGCTCTGTCTACCGGGCAATCCTTGTCGCTCGTACATTCGATACCTAGGAAGATGTGAAAGAAGAAAGCAGAGTCGAAAGAGCGGTACCTTCAGCCGCGAAGAGGAAACTTTCTCACGAGACAGTGCATGCTTTTTGAAACTGATAGTTTATGACCAGAGATATGTATATAACGGAATATTATAATACAAGCGATATGTACATGAAGCCGAACAAAATGTTACTGACGATTTGATAACTTAAGCACGAACGGTGAGAATGCTTCCACTAATTAAACATACCGTTACGTACAGATATGTTAAGGCATCAATATTTTAATGGCAGACATATTTGTACACACAGTATTTTTTTTTATTAGCTATAGGTAATTAGAATCATTCCTTCATCAAATGGGTTCCGAAGGATGTTTGCATTGCCAGACCAAAATCAAGTTAAAAAGACACTCTATGAAGTAAATAATTAGTCATTAATTAAGTATTACAATACTTAATAACTTTCAATATAAACTTCCTTCGGTACCCATGCCTATTATCAGATAAATGAACTTAATCCCATTAAAATACCATTTGTATATACAAATATGTGGTAGAAGACCTATGATAATGTTGGTATCATAAAGTACCTATATTACAATATATGTAGGTATTTTTTTTAATATAATTGTATCACGAAAACTACCTGAATCATGAATTCGCCTATTTTTTTTAATATGACAGAACACAACTGAGTGGTACAGATAGACTGTACAGAGTGCATTTTTACATGGTGTCAAAACGAACGAAAGTCTATGATATCTACTCACTGGTGTGACACTCGACATCGGCCTGTCCTTCTGTGCCAGGAATGCATCGACATACAAATTCAGCGCCTTCTCTTAAACATTCCCCATTAATTCCACAACCCGTTGTTCTACAATCAATTACACTCCGTTCTTGGGCACCTGAAATTGCATAATGTTTATTTGACAATCACTTAAGTAGACACTTAATTTGAAACATAGTTGACTAAACTATGGTTAATTGTATTACAATGGTTTTGCAAAGGCTAAGTATTTGTAAAATTAATTAATAACAAAATTATTATGTACGTATGTATTGTTATTATAGTACAGCACTTCGCCGCTAAATTAAAAAAATATATAAGTACTTATTGTTATAAGATATTTGTATAAAACATAGTGTGTTGTGCACAAAAAATATCAGGATCATAAGATTTTGTACAAAAATAGCAGCACTACAACAAACATCGTTTTGCTATTATAAAGGCTTGATGTGAAGAACCCGACTTAATTACCTACTAAAGGGATCGCAGGTGTCATCCAAAGTCAATCAACATCGTGAAAGGAATACGGTATAATAAAACAATAATTGAGAAACAGTTACTTACACTCTATATTGGGATCACCGTTAGGATAGTTTCGTGGACAGAAGCACTGTGCCTCTCCATGTGCACCGATATGACATTCCGCATTGGTGCCACATGATTTATATGCGCATGGTTCCATAGCGCCACAGAAGCATTGTTTATGAGGATTGCCGGCACAGTTAGGCGGGCACGTGCACTCGTAGTTGCCATCTTCCAAGTCACGACAACGTGCACTCACCCCGCAGGGATTGCGCAAGCAGCTTCCAGCCGCTGGCTTAGAACATTCCACCTTCGCATTTCCAATGTAATTTGGTGGACACGAACATTGAGGTCTTCCATTAACTGAGCGACAAATTGCATTTAGACCACATGCTCCTGAGCATACATTCTTACACTTGCCATCGGAGCACTTCTCGTCAGCGTCACAGTCTTCATTATTAGAACATTCGTATGCTTTGCATTCTTCGGAAGGGTCACCGGTATATCCGCTCGGACACTTGCATATTGCACGATGCTTATTCGTAAAACAAGCTGCACCTTTGCCACACGTATCTTCCCGGCAAGCTTTCATACAAAGTTTCGAAGAACATAACATATCATCTCCACAGTCTGCGTCGTAGTTACATCCAGGGACACAAACATTTTCTAGGCATATTTGTCTTTCAGGGCATTTATTTGTTACAGAACATAAAGATCTACAAGCTCCATTGAAACATTTCTCTCCACATGAGCAGTCAGGGTCGGCTTCACAAAGTGACACACAGTATCCACTGTCATCACAAGGACAAAACCCGTCACATGACATTGTTTTTCTTTTACACTCAACAAGAGGATTACCAGTGTAATTGCTGGAGCAACCACACTGAGCCCTGTGATTTTGTACTGTACATTCGGAACAGATTCCACAGACCGCATTTTCACTGCAGGGATCTAAATTGAAACAAAAAGTTAAAATGAGTATAGGATGTTATCATTCAATTAAGCTACATTACAAATAATTACAAAGTCATTAATTACCTTTGCATTGTCCATTCAAACAGGCTTGGTTAATGTCACACTCGTTATCGTCTCGACAACCTTGTTTACAAATCCTGCCGTCGCAAATGTAGCCTTCGCTACATGCTTCATTGCTATTGCATACAACTCTGCATATGCCTCGAATACATTTTTCGTTGGACAAACAAACACTATCGCTGAAAATAAATAAGGCAACCACATCAAACAAAAAAAAAAACAAACATTAACTTAAACGACGAGGTTGAATTCGTGTCTTGAAATTCTCATTAACACGATTTTTCATCATAAAACATTTCTTACCTTCTACAAGATGGTTGACATGTTCCTCCATAGCAGTTAAATCCATCAAGACAGTTCTCGTTAGCCTTGCAAGATGAAATTTTCCTGCGACACACAGTTTTTGGATCTCCAAATAATGTCGGCGGACATGTGCATACCGGCTGATGATCTCTAGTTGTACATAACGCATTAGCTCCGCACGAAGCGGGCTCGGCACAAGGATCCACACACTGTCCTGATACGCACGCTAGCTGATTCGAACAATCGGAATGTGATCTACAACCTGTGACACAAATGCGACCATCGCAAACCTCTTCGTCAGAACAATGTTCGTCAGAAGTGCAAGCGTATCTGCAAACACCGGAATCGCATCGTTCGCCTTGCAAACATTGAGAGCCATCGGCTGTGCACGCAGGGCGACAACGGTCGTCTTCACATCGCCAGCCGGTAGCACAATCCGTGTGCATGCGACATGACAACGAAGGGGCTCGGACGCAACCAATGTTAGGTGTTGGGTTGGGTATTAAGCCTTCTAGGCATGTACATGAAGCTTTCCTTTCCGTAACTGAGCAGGCTGCGTTAGGGCCACAAGGATTTATATCATTGTCACAGGGATTTTGACAGACATTGTTTTTACAAAATTCATCGGGTCCACAATCATCATCTTGTCTACATCCATACTGACAGCTATTCCCCAGACATATGTGACCCAGGAAACAATCGTTGTCTACGCGACACGTTACTGTAAATAACAATTTTCCTTTTTAAAAAGATGTTCTTATTTTTAGTGGCAAAATTGAGTCCAATTGTGTTTGTCAAAATTTATACGTTTTCATAATTTAACTACTAGCTCCCTCACTAATAAACGTTGTATAGCGTCTGTATAATTACACAACGCTTTGCCTTCTTATTTCGAAAGTCAAATTATTGACGACTAAAAGAGAGGAAATCGGCGTGTATTCATCTGATATAATACGTATATTAGTAAGGGGATTTATTAGTAAGGGAGTAAGGGGGTACATGAACAATTTCAGTAAAAAGTAACATTACATTAGTAACGAGTGATATACTTACACAAACAAGTGCCTTTGGAACATCTTTCGTTTAGAGCACATTGTTCGTCGGCTATACACTTTGGAAGACACATGGAATCTTGACACATGTAACCATCTTCACACTCACCAGCTGCACCACATAACCTGGGCACTGATAAAGGTAAAAATTAAACATAAGCAAATCACTGAAATAGAAGTACTAATTAAAGGGATTATACACAGAGATGCAAGGAGTCAGAATAGACTTGAGTCTGTTAAACAAAGTGTATGCATGACTATGGGATTTCTCGAAGTGCAATAAAACTTTATCTTACTTCTAACACATTCCATGTCTTGATTTCCTGTAAAACTTTGAGGGCAACTACACTGAACCACGTGGTTGTCTGTGCGACACATAGCATTCAAACCACAAGCTTTCTCCATTTGGCACGGGTTAAGACATTGCCCATTGAAACATTTCTCATTTGATCCACATTCTTCGTCCACGAGGCATAAACCTAGAATAAAAAATAAAAAAATAAAGTTTTTTTTTTATTATGACGTTGTTTCAACAGTTGTTTGTGAGGTTAAAGAGAGAGAAAAAATTGACTCCTATAGTAAAACTTACTTTTGCAAAGACCCTTGTGGCAGTATTGATCTTCACCACAATCGCTTCGCTGCTTGCATGACACTTCACGAAGTCTACAGCCTTTATCACTAGCAGCATTTCCAACATATCCAATCTTACATTTGCATTGACCAGTGTGTCTTGAAGCAATGCACTCAGAATTAACGCCACATTTAACGGACTCACAGGCATCTATAAATACAGAAAGAAAGTTTTAGATTTTAAAGTAGGAGTAAATAATGGACCTATGTTGAGTATATTGTTTTAAAAGTTAAACTAACCTGTGCATTTTCGAATCCCACCGACTACTGTGCAACGGGCTACTGTAGGGCAGTCTCTGTTATAACTGCACTCTTGAGCTTTGCGGCAACCCTCCTCGTACGGATTTCCTACATATCCAGCGGGACAAGCACATTGAGCTCGATCCCTTAGATTTTTACACTCAGCACCATTACCACACGGATTAGAAGCGCATCTATTTATTTTAACACAACCTTTTATAGGGTCACCCGTATAGCCCGGTTGACAGTAACATACATGTTTATGTTTTTCTGAGGAACAAATGGAATTTTCGCCACACTTATTCTCCACTAGACAAGCAATTTTACACATATTTTGATGGCATTGTTTATCTTCAGTGCATTGAGTGTCCACGTCACATTCTTTTCTTTTACATCCTTGTAAAGCATCGCCGAAAAATCCTGGTGCACACGAACATGTGGGTTGGTGGTTTTTACCAACACACAATGCTTGTCTTCCGCACGGATGTCTTTCACACACTTTAAGGCATTGCGGCACCCCTTTCCTTCCAACGGTGCATCGTTCATCGTCAGCACAATCTTCGTTTGATGTACATTGTACTTCTTTGGTACAAATCCTGTTTAAACAAAATTGGAAATCTGGACAGGTATTATTAGAGTCACAAGTATCCCGGCAGGTGTCTTGAATGCATAGTTGGTCATTTAAACAGTCTCTTGAATTTTTGCACATACCTGAAAAACATAGATTATGTTAGTGATTTTAAAAAACTAAAGAAAATTCTATTTATTTCAGAAGGATATTTTTTCACTTACCGACACATAAATTGTCAATACACTTAGTTCCCGACGAGCAGCTTCTATCGTCCGTACAGTACTGAATAGGAACACAACCAAGCACAGGATCTCCCGTAAATCCGGATGAGCATGAACAATGACCGATATGGTTTCTTGAGAGACAGTCAGCATTTTTTCCGCACGCTCGAGGTATGCTGCAGGAGTTTTTGCATTTATAATTAACGCAAGCCTCCTCTGACGAGCAATCACTATCTTTAATACATTCAAATTTGGTACACTTTTTATAGGGATCGCCTTGACTATCAGGCGGACATTCACAGATAGGTTTGTGATTTGCAACTAAGCATTCAGCATTTTCACCACAAGGTGAGGACTTTTCACAGGGGTCGATGCAATAATGGTTGTTACATTTTGTTTTCTCGGAACAATCACTGTCAGAAAAACATTCCCCTGGTGATCTGCAATTTCCTGTGGTTGCTTCTAGTACAGTTCCGTTTACACAACTGCACGTATAGGATCCACGATTGTTTAAGCAGTTCGCATTCAAGGGACATGGATTATTTAAACACTCATTTATATCTTCACAAACATTGTTCACGAAATCGTATCCTGGTGCGCAAGTACATAGAGCGTTGTGGTTTTCTATTCTACACATTCCACCTTGACAATATGCTTCCTCACATTTATCTGCAAATAAAGACATTTTGGTTTGAATAACGCCTTCAAAAAAAAAAGGTACGTTAATCACATTTGCGACCATTAGTCTAACAAGAAAGCTAATAATAATCAGCCTTTTAATTCAGGTCTATTAGTCGCAACGTGTTGTATATTCTGCAAAAAAGCACTTACCAGAACATTTGTTATTTCTTGTATTGCAGAATTTGTCGCTTGAACAATCGGAGTCATCTATACATTCCACCTTAAAACAGCCGATTTTTTTATCGAGTGGATTTCCGAGGAAACCTTTCTCACAAGCGCATACAACTCTATGTTTTACAACTGTACACAATGCGTTGAGGCCACATGTTTTGACTTGACATGGATTGGAACATTTTCCTCTTATACAGGCAAGTGAGTCCTCACATTTGCTATCGCTTCTGCACTGATTTGGTAATAAACAGCCACTCGTATAAGGATCACCGATTGCACCAACCGAACAAACGCATTTATAAGAACCTGGTGTATCTACACATTGCGCTGATGGATGGCAAGGATTGTCAACACATTCGTTTATGTTTGTGCATTCATCACTGGTTAATTCAAATCCAGGAAGGCATTGACACTGTTCTGACTTACACATCTGGTTGTTCAAGCAGTCAGACCCTGTTTTACAGCCTGGAATGCATAAACCAGAGCTGCAATGTTCTCCATGTAAACAGTTACTACTTGAATGACAGATTTTGTGACATCTATTATCACTACATTTTTCTCCAATAGCACATCCAGAATTATCTTGGCACGGTACTTGACAAAGATATCCAATGCACATGTGATCTGGGGGACACTCTGATGTTCTCGAGCATGTACTGGGTTTCCTCACGCAACCCTGTTGAGGAGTTGGTGAACCTTGAAATCCAATAGGGCACTCGCATTTGGTATTATGACTGATTCTCGAACAAATTGCATTCGGGCCGCAAGCTCTAGTTGACAAGCATGGATTTACACACCTGTTATTTACACAAGCCTCCTCGCTAGGACAGTCTTCTTGACTTCTGCAACCAATCAAACATTGTCCTCCTACACACGCTTGCCCTATACCACATTGATTATGCTTAGTGCACTCTGTAATACAGAAATTGTTTGCACATGCTTCGCCTGGGTCACACTGGCTTGAGTTTTTGCAGGCTGTAAAGCATTGACCATTGGAACAAACGTCACCATTGCAATCCAGCTCACTTGAGCAAACCAATATTTTTTTCTTGCATGCATTGCCTTTTATATTTTCATATCCATCAGGACATACGCAAATTGCTTTTCTGTTAACTACTTTGCATAGAGAGTTGATTCCACAAGCACCATCACAAGGATTAACACAACGACTGTCAACACATGTGGTTTCTAACGGGCAGTCCTCATCACCTTTTACACATTCGTCTTGTCTTCTGCAACCCCCATTCATATCTTCCACATAACCTGTTGGGCATCTGCATACGTATGATGAATGTCTCGGCTCGCAAATAGCTGTAGAATGGCACGGATTGGGATTGCAAACTTCAATCTTTCTGCAGTTAACATCTGGTATGGGGTCCGGTTTATAGCCATTCGGGCATTGACAACTTGCTTTATGATGTTCAGCTATACAGACAGCATTCTCGCCACATGAGTCTCCTCCACAAACGTTCATGCATGTGTGTGTCAAACGGTTACATAATTCATGTGAAAGACAGTCCGCATTGTAAATGCAAGGCACAGATTGACATCCTTTTTCTAAATCATTTGGGTTTCCGGTAAACGGACCTGATGGACACTGGCATTTTGCAATGTGGTTGTTAGTAATACAAACAGCGTTAGGACCACAGATAACTTGTTGGCATGCAGAAATACATTTTTTAACGTCGCCAACATGTTTACACACTTCATTTTCCCTACATTGTACATCATCTGAGCATTCATTTTTGTTAATAGCTATGCAGCCGTCACGATCATTTGGATTTCCTGCAAAGCCAGCTAGACACTCGCATTGACTTTTGTGATTTTTAGTTATACACTTTGAATTTTGCGGACAAGTGAAAAGCGAACAACTGTCTTCACATTTATTAACACCAAGAACATCTTTTTCACAAGATCTATTGTCATCGCAATCGTCGTCAGAATTGCAATTTGGAGTCGAGGGTTGTTCACAATTAGAATTAACAGGATTCCAAAGAAAACCATCTTTACATTCGCAGCGTGGATTGCTTTCTACAACTCGGCAAACTTCATTAGCACTACAAGCTATTGTCGAGCACAGATCGAAACATTTCCTCGCGGTGCCATCTACTGAAATACAAACCTGAGGTTCGTTACAATCACTGTTTATATTACATTCAGTCTCAGGGAGTTCTTCACGCAAATGGCAACCTGTTTTTACATCCGTAGGTTTTCCAATATATCCTTCTGCACATATACAATGGGCTTGGTGGTTAGCTCCAATACAGAGAGAATTCGGCCCGCACTGTAGTTTACTGCAAGAGTCTACGCACTTTCGAACATTTTTAGCCACTTGGAAACATATTTCAGAATCTTTGCAATCCCCATCTACTAGACATTTATTGTCAGGGACGCATCCTCTTTGTAAATCATTAGGATTACCCTTATGTCCCGGAAGACAATGACAGCTTCCTTCTTCACAGATAGATTTAGGACCGCACAACATTGAACGACAAACATCAACACAATTTGATTTTTCACAGATATAGCCTTCAGGGCATGTAGCGTTACGAGAACATGTACAAATGGTGCCATCGGCGCATTTAGAAATGGAAACTTGTGAACATAATTCGTAAGGATTTCCCACATACCGGCTTTTGCATATACAACTGAAACTTCCCGGTGTGTTTATACAAATGGCATTTTCTCCACACGGTTTACTACTACATTCATCTATATCTGTACATTGTATGTTAGGATTTCCTATATAGCCAGGGGGACACAAGCATTCAACATGAGATCTTGTTTGTTGACAAACTGCATTGCGGCCACAAGAGGCTTTAGCACATGTTATTTGTCTTCGAGGTAAACACGTTTTATATGGATTTCCAGTAAAGCCTTTGTTACATTTGCAAGCATTATTTTGCCCGTAGACACAATGTGCGTTTTGCCCACATCCAGGTTCACAAGACGGTGGAGAAATAGCTGTAAACCAATAATAATTTGACATTATATTTTGCTTTACAAGGTAGTAAATATATTTTAAACAAAATGATATATTTCATCACTCACGTGGCATGCACAGTAGATCAGGATTTCCGACGAAAAATGCATTACAAACACATTTGCCGCTCTGTTGATCACATGAAGCTCCAACGCCACAGACCACACCCTCACAGCGCTGTCGGCAACGGCCAGCCACACACATCAATGGTTGCTCACAAGGCATGCCAGACCCGCAAGTATCTCTTCTGCATGCTCCTCCTGGGAACGGATTTCCTACCGTTCCTTCGGGACAGACGCATGTAGGTCCGGTCTTTGATATAATGCACTGAGCGCCAGATGCACATGAATATGTATCACATCCTAAAAACATTCATTGGTTATTACTTCGTCAGTGATTAAATGATAAGAGAATTTAAACAACAATATTTTATAAGGCTTACCGGAAATACATTTGCCACCTTCAGGTTTAGTGTAACCAGGATTACAGCGACACCAAGCTGCATGATTGTCAACTTCACAAAAGGCATTCAGTCCACATGAAACAGTGGTACAAGGAGACAAGCAGGTACTATTCAAACATGCGAGCGTATTGGGGCATTCATCATCTGCACTGCATAAACGCTTCTCCGTTGGAATTTCTTCGGCTGCACCTAAAGAAACAAATGTGCAATTTATTATTATCAAATTATTTTCAGATAAAAACAATTTGTTATTATCAAATTATTAACAGATAAAAACATATAACAGCTTGTTAACTGATACTGATAATTGTAATACTTACATCCGCTTTTGTAGGGATCCCCAACCATGTTTGGAGGACACTCACAGCGATAACCACCTTTCTGGTCGTGACAAATCGCACCAAAAGCACACGGTGCGCTATGACATTCATTCATGTTAGTACATCCCGTGTACGGATCACCTTCAAAACCTGTCAGACACATGCATCGAGGTGGATCACTTGGTGTACATTTAGAGTTTATTCCGCAAGTAAATCTTTCACATGGACTTTTACATTTCTGTCCATCTGTAACGTCTAAATAAAATGGCGGTGGACACACGCATTGGCCAGGTTGAATACATTTTTCATTAGGGAAGCAATCCGAATCACTTATGCATCGCTTTTGATTCAATGTGCAATGTCCGGAAATTGAATCTTGACTATAACCAACAGGACATTTACAGGTGAAAGAGCCGATTGTGTTTACACATTCTGCACCAAATCCGCAAGCTGACTGTCCAGATGTGCACTCGTTTATGTCATCACAAGACCCTTCAGTTGTTTGTGAGAAACCAACTGGACAAGCGCAGTAGCTTACTCCGTCCGAAATTACGATACACTCTGCACCTTTTCCACATTTATTATCTTTTGTGCAACCGGAGAGAACACAATTACCATCTACTACTTTGTATGGTGGTTGGCACTGACAGGTTATATCGTTGCATACTTCACAAAGTGTATATGGGTTTCCACTGTATTCTGCCGGACATTTGCATTCGTAGCTACCTGGCAAATTCTTGCAAATGGCATTTAAGCCACATGGCGATCGACCGTGTTGGGTACATTCGTTAATATCTTCACATAATCCTGTTTCCTTGCTACGAGAAAATCCTTGTGTACACACGCAAACATTTTCTCCATCATGTAAAATACATTGTTCACCTTGAGGACATGGATTAATGCTGCTACATTCAATCGGCATATTACCGGGAGTACACCCGTCAATATAAGGGTCGCCGCTGAATGTACCAGGACATTCACACAGAAAACGTCCGGGAAGATTTTTGCAAACCGCTCCAGTACCACAAGGATTATCTATACATTCATTAATATCTTGGCAACCTGTTGGAGATGATGGGTCACCAGCGAAACCGTTTCTACATGTACATTGTGCAATCTGATCATTCAATAAACACTCTGAATTACTTCCACATCGCAGAGCTTCACAAGGATCTGTAAAAGATTAAATAATAATTATTTATTTGTATTACTTTATAAAAATAATATCTTTAATTTGTACTGTTAAATTACTTACGTCGGCACTCATTTCCAACGTTTGGCTCTGGGCACAGACATCTTGAATTAAGGTCACATACTGCGTTACCAGGGCAATCATTATCGGTTTTACATGTAAGTATTTCAACGCAGCGAACCCTGGGGTCAGGATCTGGTATAGTACCTTCTGGACATTCACAAGTATAGGATCCATCTTGATTTATGCAATCTGCTCCAACTCCACAAGCACTATCAATTTGGCACTCATCAATATCCGTGCATTGTTTGTAAGCATCGCCGGTATATCCTTCAGGGCATTGACAAATGAAACTTCCTAGTGTGTTACTGCAACGCGCATTATTGCCGCAGCGACCGACAGGGCTGACTGATGTATCACACTCATTGACGTCTACACAACCTGCCGCTATATCTGTCGGATCAAATGTCCAGCCATCTTCGCATACACAGTATGCTTCTATTCCATCCGGCTTACAATAAGCATGCTCGCTACATTTCACATCCTCACATGGAGCTCGACAAGCAACACGTGGAGGAGCACCGACAAATCCGTTAGCACATTCGCAATTAAATCCGCCTCGCGTATTTATACATAGTGAATTTCCTCCACATATAGAAGAATTTTTAGCGCATTCGTCAACGTCAATACAAATTGAGCCGCGAGCGTCGAAGCCTTCTTTGCAAAAACATTGACTTTCTATGCATTCTGCATTATTGGTACAATCGAAGTTTGATTTACACAACGTATTAACATCCACCTGAAAGTTAAAAGTTCGTATAAACTATAACAGACTTAAATCACCAATGTAAGTTATTGTTCATCAACATTACCTGTTCGCAAGCAACTTGTGGGTCTGGTTGGGCTCTATAACCTTGTGGACAGATGCAATTGTATCCTGGCGCCGCGTTCTCGCAGATAGCGTGGGTCCCGCAGGGATGATCAAGCGTTTCGCACTCGTTGATGTCACGGCAGCCACCTGCCACTCGCGCGTCTCCTGTGTATTCTGGTTTGCATGTGCACACGAAGCTGCCGAGGATGTTGGTACACAGAGCATGTTCGCTGCACACTGCTTCGCTATTCTTACATTCATCCACGTCTGGTGTAACAAACAACGCAACCTCTAATTACATCTGCCACGTGCGCGATCACCCGTATTTAAACATACGCACGCAGTAGGTACGCCGACAGCCACTACGAAGAGGAAGTGATAGAGACATAGACGACACAGAAGGCGACAGAGAAAACGACGAGAGACAGGAAGAAAATACTGTAGAGAATGATATTGTAAGAACGTTACACATTCTTCGATGCACTGGAACACAAAAATGAGCCCGGTCGTCGTAAAAGTATACTGTTGCCGACGACACGGATACGGAGACTCACTGAAAAGTTCGATTTATTTGTCTATTTAAATATTTCAAATGTTATAACCGCTCGAATTAGTAGAAGCGTGAAGCTACCGAGCGTCCAAGTCCGGTAGTTTTCAGCTCGATTCGTTAAACGCGAATAGGTTAAAGTGTCACAAAGCGTTAGACCACAGAAAATGAAAACATGTTAGAGTTAGGTCACACCTACTGGCGTTTTAGATAAAGGCTTACCAGTGCACTGCACGTCTGGGTTGCCTTCGAAACCTGGTGGGCACAGACAGCGATAAGCGCCTGGGAGATTCTCGCAAAGAGCGGCAATCCCACAATTAGCGTGTGCACATTCGTCCTGATCGCGACAACCGACGCGCGGGTCGCCTTCGTAGCCGGGTGGACAGCTGCACTCGTAGCCGCCTTCCACGTTGCGACAAACTGCGCCCGGGCCGCAGCTCGCAGCGTTCGCGCACTCATCGATATCAACGCACTACATACCAAACGAAATAATTACACTTTAGGTGCACACGACAAAATTAATTGCAAAGGTAATAGGTAAATAATAGTAATTTATTTAATAGGTACTTCAAATAACCTTTTAAACTCAAACATGACTTTCATCAAAAACTTTAAAAGAACCAAATGTAAATATCGTGATAAACAATTTTTGTATTATTGTCTCATAGAAAAACCAATTCACTTACGCCATCGAATGCATTTCCGGTATAACCAGACTGGCACGCACATGTGTAGTTTCCTGGATAGTTTTGACACACAGCGTTCACTCCACAAGCACCAGGTCGTCGACATTCGTCAATATCTATAATATTTATGTAATTAGTGAAATATTAAGCCAAACGCACATTACAGCCGCAACGGGCCGCAACGCATTTTCATACAAAAAAGTGCGATGCGGCCTGCCTGTAGTGAGCGATGGTTCATAGAAAATGTACGAAAGTGATGAAGGAGGATTTTTGCAGTGTTGCGTTGCGACGCGGCCCGCCTTAATCTGTGCAAGCCTTTAAGGAATGTACATACAGTCAACTGCACATCTATTGTTATTAATCTGACTTTGACTGCTTTATTTTCATAGCAGTGAGGTCGTTTCCTTGTTCAGGTTACCTACTGACATGCGATTGGCTGTACCTATTTTAAGCGTTCACTACAACCGATACGACTCGCGTCGGATTTTGTGCATAAGTGCATCCCATATAAAATGTAGCTTTATGAAGTACCTCTGCACTCTTCTTCGCCATCGCCCTCGAAACCTCGATTACATTTGCAAATGAAATGAGCTGGCAGGTTACAGCACTCTGCGTTTGCAACGCATCGTGAAGATACCGCTGGATCCTCGCACTCATTTATATCTGCAAATAAACATCATGTTTTATTTCATTCGCTTATATTTCTAGAATTATTCGCCCTTTTTTACATACTTATCACCATTCAAGAACTTCAATTAGACTTCCGATTTTGTTTTAAGTACGGGAGTAACAATCAGACGCAGATGAGTGTTTGACAATGTTAACTAATGAATTCACTAAGATAAGTACGTTACCTCTGCAAGTGAAACCGTCGCCTTCGTAGCCTGGGAAACACGAACATTGGAAACTACCGACCGTGTTCGTACAGTGAGCAAAAACATCGCATGGTCTTTCTTTGCATTCATTTACATCTAAAAGCAGACAACAGGAAAGTAAAGTACACGTTTACTGCAGACACAAACATAATTACAAGTATTATTATAACAGTGCATACCTGGTTCCTGGCAGTTGCAGCCACCGAAACCATCATTACAATGGCACACCCCGTTTAGACAACGACCATTTATACATTGGGCGCCATCTTCTTTGGTACAATCATCTACAACATTAAATTATAAACAATGACATAAGCTTTATCCTGAGTTCAACGAAATAGTTTTTGAACAACTTAAAATGGAAGTGCAATGGCTAGGTTTATTTGCTCTGGACTCACCTGTACATTTCAACTCTTTCTCGAGTTCGTCGGATCCCTTATAGCAATCCTTGACACCGTCGCATAACTTTGATAATTCATATAATTGTAATATTTGTGTCGATTCGTTTACTTGACAGCCAAAATAGCCGTCTTCTAAATTTAAGAAAAATACTTCTCGTTTTATTCCTAAACCTATTCCATATTGGCTTTGTGTCGCTACCTGTGAAAGAGAGATTACAAACATCGACAATAATTCAATACGAGAGTTAGTCAGAAGTTACTGTGTATTATCTAAACAATCAATAATAATTATATTCTATTACTCACATTTGTCGTTGTGACTAAGAGCGTCCAAACCACGAGCGGTAAGGTGTCTATATACATTGTCTCTGGAATAAAAGAAATTGAACATTATTAGATATAATGAAATTATAATCGTTTATTCATTAAATGTATAAACCCACACAGATTTTACATTATACAAAAAAGATTTAGGTCAGAGATCAAGCTACTGGCTACAAGATCCAGAAATAAGAACCTCCTTACAATGCAGACTGTGTCCATACAAATCGCTTTCGTCATCAAGCTATTACTGAGCCTAACTTGAGCCTCTTCAGGGGAGCCTATACAGTTTGGGTTAAGGACTTGTTGCAGAAAGTGGCGTAAACTAGTAGAAATATTACATAATTTGGACATAACATAAAAATACACATGTTGTCAGTGTGTCATGACGAGTCAAATAAGAAGAAAATACCTACGAATTGGACGAAACACGCATGATTCATCACACTGACACGATTTGATGTATGTTATCTACCTTCATTCATGTGTAAGCTTTACAAGAACCTTATCTACTTAACAAAAATCTTATATTCATTTAATGACATACAACGCACAGCCAAAACCTCTAGACTTTGAAGCATTAAATTTTGCACAATAATTCCTTTAACAACGAAGGCGGGCAACTAGGAAGGATTTTTGAAAGTTCATCCCCTAAAGTGGATAAATTGGGAATGAAAGTTTGCATGGGAGTTTGTCATTTGCCAATTTACATTATATCTAAAACAACGATTCACAAAACTGTTTATACAGTGAGCTCGCTTGAGGTACGCATACTACCTAAATCCAATTCTCTTCACACTTCGTAACGCGTGATCTTTTTAAGAGAAAGTTATTTCGAACTCATTCAATAAATGAACAAATCAAACTTCGTTAATTTGTGGAAAGAGATAATATAAAGATGTATTATTATATATGTATTTTTACACTTCAGTTAACTGAACTCTACATTTCCTCAGAAATAATTTCAACGTTTCGGTTGACTTATTGTAAGTTTGATCTGAAACTAAGTCTGAAATTAAGTCCACCTCTGTACATTTATGTGCTTGAAGTATTAATTTAATTAATTAATTAAATACTTTTTATCTGAATCCCAGATAATACTTACTATTTTAAGAATTCGCCAAAAAAGAGGTATTAATTATACTCAGAAAATTCTTTACTACCACGAGCATACCGAAGTAAAGAAACCGTCATTCATATCAACCGTTCAATGTTCGACGTTCAACTCAATAAACCTGTTCGTAAAGATAACGCTCTCAATCTTGTGTTACTATTGTTGTTTTATTTCATGCGGACGGAGGTAAATACGGTTTTTTACAAGCCTATTGGGATTTAGTATCAATAGCAAACCGAAAATCACTGCATCACCCAAAGGTTGACTGGTAGAAAATGCCTATAGCATTAAGTCCGCCTCTGTAAATTTATATGCTTGAAGTATTAAATAAATAAATAAAATTCAGTTGCAGACTTAAGAGTTATTTTTACCCTCTACAATAGGATTACACAAAGTCTAAATAATATGAAGATGTTAACTATGTAGAGATTATAAATAAAAATGTTACACCTTTTGTGTATTCAAGTCTCGCGTTTTCTAAACAAAGTAATAAGATATTGAGTAGTAGGCAACGTGATAGTAGTACATTAGAGTAAGTTTTCGTTTAATAATTATAGCCGCGACAAAGGCGAAGGCTGCGGCGCGAGGTCATATAACTGTGTGAGCGGTACATTGTCGTTTACCTACTTGTCTGTATCGCACTGACAAATAGGTATAAGTTCAGATACATTGTACGTAGATATTGTGAGTAATTTGGCGCTTGTGTTAACGATGTTGCGTGTTTAACTGGTTGCATGCCGATTTACGAGTGCGTTTGCACTTCACCTAAGCACAGACCTCACCGCAAATGTCGTTGTGCCAGTTGTCACAGCCGCTGCACTCGTCATTTGCACGCACATTATTATTTGTACTTGGTGATAAAAACTAATAATTGCCACTTTGAAAGTGAACACATGAGGCACGAACTGACCATATGTCAACTTTACATACGTTTACAAAACATAATCTAATATAAAGACGACCATTTTTATTTAGTATGTGCAATTAGCCAGTTTTTTTTTTTCATTACAAGCTATTTACAACATTGCATGGCTATTTTAATATGACTTAAGTGTGTAGGTACCTACTGCAAAATTAGGTTGCCGAAGTTCATCTATTCGAAGGTAGGCCAGGTTATGAATGAATAATTAAGTAAGCACAAAGTTTAATTTATTATTACCTACACGTTTATGTAACAAGGATATCCAGTTAAATAACAAAAGGAACGATGACAAGGCTTCTTAGATGGTGTCACAAATTACCTGCAAACCATTATTACGCACTAAGGCCAAACGAAGCACTAAGAAAACACCTAATATTATTTTCAATAATCTTCACCCTTGACACCTTAAAGTACTCGTAACAAACGCTTATATTTTATTATTGACAATAATAAGTTATAAACTCTAGCCTCCAGTACTTAAATCTGTTCAGAACGTGTAGGTAAGTGGGTATTTATGACTAGAAGTACAGTTAATCTGATCATCCTTCTGCCCTTAAACCAATTTGGGTATTTGGGGTAGGTGCAGGATGTCTTTTTCTTCCATACATTTCTATAAACTGTCATCTCGTTTGCCACACCTTATCATCTAACTACAATTATTTAATTTTATTACACTAACATCAAATCGTAGAAAAATTAAAATGATTCTTAACCCATCGCATATTTTTCAAATAATCCGCTACTACTACTAAAGAACTACAATTTATTAACAAAAAATATGCATTTAGTTGCATGCGACAGAACAATATTTTGAGTGCGGCAAACTTTACAAAATGTTTCACTATTAGTATGCTGTTCTCGTTATTCTGTTGTTTTGCTTGCAGAAGTCTCCGTCACATCCAAATCATGTGAAGTAGCTTTGAAAAGCTCTTTCAACAAAATGGGATATTTTTTGTTATAATTTGTTATAAGTTTTGTCGTGATATCAAAGTACAGTAGCGGCATTTACTTAAAAGGAAAACTATGATGGCTATAATAGGCTCTACCAATGTTATTATTATACGTGTAAATAATTGGTATCGACAACATTAAACAGAACAACTTAAATTAACTGAAAAAAGACTTGGAACTTTTAATTTTTAAATGTATTTAACATTCAACCATTTTGGTTAAATACCTACACTTATATGCACGTGATCACTACACTAGTTTTTTGTTTTACTTTTATTTATAAATTGAAAATGTGTAAAATAAGAAAAGAGGAGGTTCAGAGGCCTAGTCGGCACTGCATTTGATTATTCAAATGCAATGTCGACTAGGCCTCTGTCGGGCATATCCGACATGATTGTACCCATAAGAGTATGGAACGTTACGCGTAGGACTTATTTAACATTCTGCTCAAATGGAGCGAAGCCTATAAGAAAAACAATCTTGTCCTATGCGGAAGTTTTCGTGATTGATATTTAAATAAATTAAAAATAAATATAATTGAGATCGGGCTTTGGTACGTGCTATGGTACGAAGCGAGAGCACATGGGAAGCCGTCACCTCCTTCTGCGAAGCAGTAATGCTTGCTAAGGAGGAGGCGGACCCATTATATACATTATGTTACACATCATATAAAAAAATATGACGGTCCTCATTTTGTGACGGAACCTTGGAACGGAACTAAAACAGCAGCATGCATTTATGCAATGCCATTATGCCTATGTATCTAGTTATAAAGGTGCAGCATGCAATATAATTTGAAACGATAAGTAATGTTGACTAATTGTACATGGTGATGTGACCAATAAATTTTTATAATTAGTTTGTGTTCAGTTATGATTTTACAGGATATATACATAATGTAAATGTAATTTGTAAATTTTAACACGTTCAACGCCATGTCGGACATTGCTGTCCGACATGGCGCATTTCAATGGCCAATATACATGGCGTTGAACGTGTTAATAATCCCTTAAAGATCTTCCATCCTTCTGGGATTATTGAAAATACAGGCCTTTTCACTAAAATAACAAATTATACTGTTTAGGTATCAGGTACATTTAAGCGCCAACCAAGAGAGAGCAAACGTTTTACTGAAAGTGAAAAAAGTAGTTAACCAATATCGATAATTCAGCACATTCATCAAAGCACGTCCGCCGCCATAGGCGCACGCTCAAAGTAAGTATTGAACCTTACGTCATGAACGAAGTTGCAAGCCGCCATGCGGGTTCGCGTGTACGAATGTGGTATCAAATCGGGCGTAAATGCGTCCGCGAGCCCGCGCGCGGCGCTTGCGCCATTCACTTTCACGTGGCGCTCGCCGCCACTGCGTACTTTGCTCGTACTGAAAGTGGGCTGAGAGCGAACAATGCCTTTACGCAGTTTCTCTCCTCACAAACAATTCCATATCTGATTCCAGTTGCATCTTGTCAACTTCACTCGCTAATGCTGCTGAGTGGCGTGTTATTTCTACCTACTATCGTAGTCCCGTAGACTTTGTCCACGAGACGTATTCGTCTATACCTACGAGATATTTTAACTGCTACGCCATAATTTTGTGGTACAACCTTTAAATTGGTAAACAACATGCCAAAGGACATTGCTCCCATACATATTGTTCACCCTGGAACCAAGAGCGTCGGAAAATTATGTGTTGTATTTGTCGATCATTAGTAAACTCATATAAGAATCTTATTTTTATAGCGGACTAGCTGCAGAATAGATATAACTATTTAAAAAAAAGTGTCAGATTTTGAGGTTATAATTGAACCATAAGGTATAGTTTTTCATAACTCCGAGTGATTTTTAAGAAACTGAAAAACAATATCATAATACATTTAGGTATTTTTAATAGCTACCTAGATAATGAGGTACCTATGCATTTTTTTTTCTAAAGCCTAATCCCTAATCTTTTTCGGTACGACATGACGTTTGGCAAAGATGGCGGCGATTAATGTTATTATAGCACTTTTAACTAATAATACTTATTACCTCAAACAATTGACGAGTTTAATTCAAAAACCTGATTGTTTTTTTTTTTTTGTTCGACGAATGATGTCTGGTGAGTGATTATGCGGTCACGCTGTAGAGATATTTCCCAGAAATGACTCACGGTACTCTAACTAGGGTATCTAAGATGATACATGACAGTGATGGCTGTGTTCCCTTTCTCACAGAATTCACACCACCATTATATTTATTTCCCACTAATTAAATACTTTCTCAACCAAATTGCGGTCAATACATAACATGTTATTTTACTCTTAACTTGGATTTTATAATTATATGTAAGTACATAAACAATCATATAATATTTTTGAATCGATCATAAAAGTAAACCTTATCATGAAAATGTAAATGACATAATTAATTAATTATTTAAATTATTGTGTAGTTAAAGCATATAAATATATTTTTGCGGATGCTAGCTACACTTTTTTGCCAAGATATATATGTACGTATGTAACTAAAGTACCTAGCTTTTTTAGATCTACAGTTTTTACTTCCACGTTCATTTACATAATGCCTTGAGGCATCTCTATTGTTTTATTCGCTTAATTAAACTAAACACATCCTAATGAAGGAAGGTCAGATATATAGGGTGACTGGTAATTAGTGACCGATACTTAAACACATGATTCTACTCATGACAACAAACAAGTTTTATAATGGGACAAAAAGTGAAATGACAAAAAAATCAGCTGTTCCCTACATTTTGTCGACTCGTACGAACATAAATGTAGGGAACAGCTGATTTTTTTTTCGCGATTTCGGATTTGGTCCGTTAATAAAAGTTGTTTGTAATGATGAGTAGAATCATGTGTTTAAGTATCGGTCACTAATTACCAGTCACCCTATATAATCATATACAGCATGTAACGGAAGGGGGGTATCAACCCTGAAGGAGGTGAATGTGCTCATGAAACTCAACAACTTTCCCCAAAGAACATAGGTCGAAATATGAAAAAAAAATTTGGCCCTCCCATAGTAAATCAATCAGCTGGTAGTCAGTTTTGTAAGGGAGGGCCAAATTTTTTTTTCATATTGCGACCTATGTTCTTTGGGGAAAGTTGTTGAGTTTCATGAGCACATTCACCTCCT
Organism: Eremobia ochroleuca; assembly: GCA_949629135.1. NCBI lineage: Eukaryota > Metazoa > Arthropoda > Insecta > Lepidoptera > Noctuidae > Eremobia > Eremobia ochroleuca. The sequence continues at coordinate 11,104,817 of OX451396.1, forward strand.
TCAGGGTTGATACCCCCCTTCCGTTACACGCTGTATATAAGTTGTTCATCTGAACCTTAAGCAATCCCCATTACTTAAAAAGACGTGATCAAGAACAATCGTGCGTCTCGTAAGGCGCCTCGCAACACTCGCATCTATGCCCGACGTTGTAGTGAATGTGTTCTGCTTAGATCTCGATAGCTCAGCACAAAATTGCGTTGGTATTATCGATAATAATCAATTGGAGTGGCGCGCGTATCATTGTGAACGGTACCAGTAGTAACACTAGCGGTACAATCCATCTGTTCCAACAGCAGTAGCGGAACTATTTACAAGTTTACATTGTTTATTGGCCACACATTCATGTCACGCCTAGGTCATTATTACTCATACAGGTACTTATTACCTATCTATTAACAGGTACTTATTACACATACGTATGTAATAATAAGGAATTCGTAACACTGTGTCCTCAGTAATAATTTTACACAGACTCGTAAATAAATGACAACCCGGATCCGGGTTAGACCAGAAATGTAAATACCAATTAGCTATTTGGCATTTTTCCGTCAAAATATACGAAGGCGTAGATTTAGGTTGTATCATTTTTGTATAGAAAAAGGTGTGAACCTTTTTCTTCCTTCATTTTACAAAAATACTGCATGATTTCCAAGAGCTTGGGCGACTCATACTCTTATACTAAAACAATATCTGTGATTATTTCAGACCCCGACGTTATTAGACGTGACGGCAATGCGTATCGATATCATCTATTAAAGGAGAAAGAGCGGTTATGCCGAGACCATCAAGTTCCGGTGACGCGGACGGCGACGGCGACCGGCGACCGCGTCAAGAATACTAAACAAGCTTCGCTGACAGAGCCGAGGGACGGTCAAGTGGAGCGACCGCTTAGAACGCCATATTATAGTGCCAGAATCACTCGAGCAGTCGAGCTTGTTCCGTGTTGAATTAGTTTCCAATATAAGTCTCTACCAACTCTCACTATTTAAATTTATCTCGAAAAACTAATTGGAATTTACCATAGTGATATATGTATGTCGTATTTGAGAAGATTTTCAATACAATATCTGCATATACTTAATATAAAATGGTATGTACGGGTGCATTGAAACATCCTGTCTCCCCTAAAATTGTTTTAAATCGATCATTATTTTAGATTCTAGGTGTATTATCGTTCATAATTTTCAATCCCGGAAATTAAAAGTTTATATAACTTTAGATGGCATTGGTAGCATTCCTACACTTTGAATGTATAACTAAGTAATTTGCACACATCTACTAGCAAATTATATATTCTTGGTGATTGAGTATTTATAAGTGTTAACAATGTCTCATTACAATATCTTCATTTTCATAATATAATGTTTGCATAAGCTCGGCCCACATCAGCTGTATCATTGATAACCATCTAACAACATGGATATACTCGTATTGTATAAACAGGACCTTAACGTCTTTTTGTAAAATCGAGAATTCTGAGAATGGGTGGAGAGAATACAAACACATCTGTTTCCAGAATAACAGTTGCCGCGACTGCGAAGCATGCGCATCAATATCCCTGTAGTTTAAATTTGGATGCATAATCACAAAAACTGGTCAGAAACAATAAGCAGGTTTACCTCAAACCAAGTACAAACTTTCCAAAGTTAGTAGCCACAGTCACAAGCATCGCCTCAAAGAGAATGTCAACGCCAGTCAGATCGTTATTAATATAAGGGAATAATTGTCGTTTAACTTTTACGGATAGATCAAATCTGATTGTTAGGAAACTATTTTTTTTTTTAATTGGAATCCTACACTGCTTGATAATAGAATGCAGAAACGTAATGTACGAGTTTTGGTTAAGCACGTATTATAGCCCCAAACGCATATATTTATGGTCGTGCATCATACATATATACCAACTAATCTTTTCCTTTACCTATTATTTTGTCTCTATTGTCAAATCTTTTTCCTTTCATATGTCCTTGCTTTGGCCTTAAAAGCCACTTACCAGTTATATTTGCTCGCAAAATTGTTATCTAGCTATCGTTTTAACCAACTATTGCAAAACTGTTCTGTCCCTGATCGCTTATAAGGTGTATTAACAAGCAATAATTTGATGTGTCTAGGAAAGACATTTGAATAGTCTATTGGTTTTTTACCTTCAGAGCGACGCCTCATATTCAAGGCAATCATGATTGGACTGTTTGAAACTCTTCAAAAACAGTTTTAATATTATGACTTTTAAAAAGTTAATCCGATTTTAAAGCAGCCAACAACTAGGTAAGGACTTGTCTCGACTTTTTTATTTATTATACCCACATTCAATACCTATGCTTTTATATGGTAAAAAAAACTTATTACGAACATGAGTATGAAATTTTTCTTTCATATATCAGAAGACCATTTTCATTTATGATATAATATAATTAATAATCTAATCGACTGCTTGCATTTTTGTTTTTATATTAAAAACTGTTTTGAAAGTGAACGAATTCCTCGACAACATTCTGGTTTGCAACCATTATGAAACATGCGAAGATTTAGGCTATCTAGATCGGACATACGTGAGCATTAAATTACAAATTATCCAAAACTACAATGTGGTTAATTAGTGTTTCCGTTTAAAATACAATTTTGTGATCATTCATAGCACACACAGTATGCAACACTGCAACCAGTGAGCAATAGTGATCTGTCTACAAATGCAATTCAAAAGGAAACTTACGTAATCAGACCACGCAGATCATTGAATTAAAAGAACAAATCAGCATCATAATCTTACCTTTAGGTAATTTAAATACAACTGGAATCAGATTTGATTAGAATAACATTCAGCGTCATGGTTTATGGAGCTCCTGCGCTCAAAGAGGAATGCAGTTGATGTGAATAATACTTGAGTTACAGGAATACTATAAATAGTCACTATTATTAAGTAAAATCTGCATGGAATTAAAACAATTGCGTGTTCTGTTTAGTTTCAATTTTATATCTTGCATTCAATAAATGCCTTCGAGCCTAATACATTTAACGGCGCAGGAGATATATCATCAGAATTGTGCTGGAACGTAGCACTTCGTCGTGGACGTGGTAACTACGACAGTTGCTCTTGCTCCCCTCACATCATCTGTCATCAAAAGACAGCTGCCATGCAATGATCAACGCGGCTATCCTATCCATTGAGATGGGATATAACAGGAGATGCCCTGTTATTCTATACACGGTTGTAGGTAGGTGCCAGAGCAGCCATCTTTGTCGCCAAGTTTCGTGGTAGTTCAGCTGTCAAATGGTTGTTTATTTTTTGTATTATTGAGATTTGCGAGAAAATTACGAGGACTTTACCTTTAAAACTGCATGTAAATGTTGAAAAACAGCAATTCAACATGCCTGTGTGTTGTATTGTGAAGTGTGGTGCAAGGAAGAATGAAAATCAACCTCAACTTTCTTTGCACAGGTTAGTAGCCGGTTTTCATGCAATAACACATACAATAATAGACATTCGATGATATAATTGTAACGCGATCATGAATTCATGGCTAAAGTATTGATATTTGGGTGAATTTCCTTATAACAGACCTTTTTATTATTTTGTTAATACATTCGTTTGTTTACAATAATATGTCATAATAGAATAGTGTTGTACCGTTGCCTAATAGTTTCCGGAACTAGTTCCTCCGCTGGAACGATATCGGTATATTCTGCTATGTTAACATAAATAGTCCTGCGTCTTATTAGCTCCGATTGACCTTGCTAGGTCCGGCCCGTGGTTCACAGCACCAAAATCAAAATATTTTCTTTCACATAAACCTACATGGGCACTTATGAAACGTCAGAAGCTAGATGCACGTTTCCAAATGGTGGTTTCCTATGCAGAAGAACCAGCGAGAAACTCCACGGTTACTCTTTTAAAAACAATTGGCTTTTACAATGTCTTATATTTTTTTAAGTACCTGGTACTTGTTGACAGGCCTACACTGTCCTCCCCTACCTATTAACATTGTAAAAGCCAATTATTTTGAGTAACCGTGGAGTTTCTTGCCGACTCTTCTCCATAGAAACCACCAATTGGAACCGTGCACATAGCTTCTGACGTTTCCTATTGATTTTAGTTTCATATGCTAATATAATATAGCTGTAACCAAAATTATTTATTGATAAAAATACTTGCACTTTTTATAGGTTTCCTAAAAAGGAAGGACTACAGAAAAAGTGGTTAGAGGCTATTGGTGAAGAAAATATTAATACCCGACATAAAGAATGGTACCTCTGTTCACTTCACTTTGAAGAAAGCTGTTTCAATAGAACACTTGATGTAATGAGATTACATGATAACTCTGTTCCCACAGCATTTTTGGTAAATGTGTATTAAAATGATTGATTAATAATAGCCTGGCCGTTTGGCCTGAAATAAATAAATAGATATATATTAATTACATATATAAAAATAATAATAAATAAATCATATTCCACAACTTTCACACAACGCCATCTAGTCCCAAACTAAGCAGAGCTTGTGCTATGAGTACTAATTATAAAGTATGTTTATCGAAAATAAACTAGGATACGTTACTATAAAGTAGGCAACCTTAGTTAGAACGGACTATAAGTTAGTATACTATATTATGATCCAAACGTGATAACTAGTACGAATCGTATTTAGTATCGATACTCGTTATAGTAACACCAATGTTCCTTGATTGATACAACCCTAGCAATGGCAGCCATTTTTTGAGACAATATGAGTTGTAGGTAGGCACCCTGTTTTCGTAGGTATTTCCAGTCCATATATATATGTCTATGATCCTATCCATATCCTATCCGCTATAGTGACAGTCACCAGACAGTGTCACTCTTAACGGACCTTTTCGGTGATTCCAGGAACTTCATCTGTATATATTATGATGAGGGTGTTGTTAGGTAATGTTAAAATAGACCCGCAGTTTTTTAGATGTGGTATCTGGCAATACGTTAGATGCGGGTGTCCAGCGGCCTTCGTTTAGCGTGTGCCTTGAAGTCATAACTTATGACCTCTGTTGATAATTTTGGTATGAATTTATTTTCAATAATAATATGATTTTTATTACTTTTTGGTAATGTTATTTACACATGAATGTCCTATACAAAAAAAATCTTTGATTTTAAACCCACAATATGATCTCAGAGAAGCCAAAAGACTCATAAAATGCAGCATACTTATGCAGAAAATGTCAATGATAGCAGGAACGAATGCATGAAGAAAGAATTCTCAGCCATGTGTGTTTCCAACTTAATGGGTTGGTAGATACACAGTTCTCACAGGCAATGGGATATTGATGTGTTGTTGCGTGAGAATATGGGATGAGTTAGGACCGTACATTATAGTTGTATTACGGAATGACATAACGGGCCAATGTCTCCGGTCGGCCGACCAGGGGCGGCGAACAGCGGCGGCGACAGGTGCGCACTGCGCTCGCGCATCTAATATGGCGCCACCTGTGAAGATACAATACCGACACGGACTGCTCTCTAGAGACTATCGTATTACATTATTTAAACATTAAGACTCAATACACACCCTGCATTATTTTATGTAAGTAGAAAATCTAGTATGAGTAAATAATTTGAGTTCGCACTTAAGATTATGCATGTGCAATTACCCAATATCATAATAGTTACGAACTCATTAGGATTTATCAATTAGTCGAAGTACATTTGAAAATAAATCTTATTTCACTTTCAGGTGGGAAGGAAGATAGAAGTACCTATACCGCTAATTGTTGAAATATCATCGTTTTCTAACCATTAATGATAAAATTTGCTACGCTACAACGGCCACAAATAATCAAGTAATAAAAATACTGGCATGCGTGTTTAAAATAACCGGCTACAAGGAAAAAAATCCTTAAAAAAGTTGATATAATGTAACGTCCAATGTTGTTGTTTAAAAGATTTCAATAATGGGTGGGTTTTACATTCAAGACGAGGCGTATGGATTAACAATATAACGAACATAGCAAAATGAGTGGTATCTATTTCGAAACGGAATAAAAACGTCTTGATCTGCTGCTGATTACAATTACCGCTCGGTGGGAATATATTGCATTAAGAACAAAGGGGCCTTGAAGGAGGCGCTACGCTCGGGTGCAACCTCGTCTACTCAAGCTGTGCCTTTGTTGCTATTCTCACTATCCTTCTCAACAATAACCCACGCGAATAATTAATGCAATAGGCCGAGGGCTAATGAACTGCAACTATTGAGTTTAATTACTTTTATTAACAAAGTAACTAGCCACTGTTTTTCTCACTCTACTGTTTGCTAAAGCTACCTACTCTGTTACAAAACATATTTTTTTGTACAATTGATGTATTTCGCATCGGAACACAATAGTAGCAGTTGAAACTCCTTCCATTACTATACATCAACGTTGGTATTTTCTGGGAATTTGGAAATAATTGCACGAACTTCCAGTTTCAGGCTTGTCAAAAGTCTTCCGAATGTTGCCATATGTAAATATATAGGTATACTTAGCCCTTATTTAATTTCCATTGCCTGATAGCAGTCTACGTAGCTACATGGGGTGGCGAAAGGTCCATATATCACGCCTTTTGGTTTTCATTTCTAGAAATGGCAATTTTATATTGTACAGACGCCAGCACATCAAGCTACCCGAAACTGTCAAGTTTTCCCAATCGAACTTGAACCTTATGCTGTAGCGATAAAGTTAAAAAATTAAATGTATTAAAGAAAAACTGATAGATTTTAGTAGCTTGATGTACTGACGTCTGTACCAGCCTTTGTCTATGGCTTCGCCCACGTGGAGAGAGATAGGAAAATACCCCACGGGACCGTACTTCAGAGGTTCAAGTATCCTGTATTCTAGTCTAGGTCATTGTCTACCTGTGAGCCCATCGAATACAAGAAACAGACAGACATACAAAGTTACATTTGCAGATAATAGTTTATTAGTTATTACCCTTATAAAAAATTAGATCCTTCATAAAGAAGTATGCTAACATTACGTAAAACCACGGTGATCGTAAAAATAAGCTTAGATAGGAATACCCTGTGTGAAAGTTAAGATGGTAAATACTTGCATGTACCGAAGAGGCTTAGGGCCGTAAATCACATGGTTTATAGCTTTTTTCTAGATAAATGTACACTGGTTGCAAAATTAATTGGCTAGTGATTAAAACGCTAATCAGAATAAATGGTGACCGCGACAGCACTACCAGCTGCATCAATGGTTTTATTTTAGTTACTCATAACGACTTTAGCATTGACTTATAACACTGGTTTATCTTCTCAGAGATCTAGGTAAGTAATTAGATGTCTATAAATAGCTTATTCCGCCAAATCGTAAACATTAAATTAAGTTACAATTTACATAATTACAGTGCTGTTGTTCACGAATTTGATAACAGAGAGAGACCATTATTGAATTCAAGAGTTACAGTCTAGAGGTTATTAATATTTGTAAAGAGACGGCTAGAGTAGATAACCTAAGGTAAACTAATACTGATTGGATCTGAATTATAGTGATAAATATTTGATCATTTATGGGCGCGCGTTAAGAGTAAGGCCTCATTTACGGAGACGCGGGGCGTCTCGCGTCGCGTGTGGCGTGGCGTCTCGCGGCGCGTCGGACGTTTTTTCTGTTTACGGTGGGGCGGCGCGTGAAGCGGCACGCATCATCGCACGCGTAAACACAAACTTATAGCAATATACGACCATGTTCATAGAGAAGCGAGACGGGAAGCGTGGCGGTGCCCGCCGCGGCGCCCGCGGCGAATCCTCTAGCGTGTAGCGAAGCACGCCTCGGACATAGCTTCATCGAGAATTGCCGCTGCGTGCGCCGCCGCGATAAACGCCGCGTGGGACGCGTCGGTGCCATCCGCGGGCTCGGCCGCAAAAAACGCCCTAATTCAAACAAACGCGGCTAAAATCGCTTCTCCGTAAACGCACTCATACAACGCCATATATTTGAATTCAGTGCGGGCCGCGCCGCTCAACGCAACGCGCGACGCCCCGCGTCTCCGTAAATGAGGCCTTATTCTGCCACCTGTCAGGAGGTTATCAATCTTAATCAGTGAAACGAGTACACGAGCAAGCAAGTCCAGGACGTATTCCAGATTAGTCAATTCGTAGTCTGAAATAAATTCCAGTTATGAAATTTAAGCCAACCAATTAAAGCCAGCATGTAAGAGAATTGGCGTGAAGTTAAAGAAAAATGTAAAGACGGTCTGCACGCGAGGTGCAATCTATTTTAGGAATATATGTATCCCCATGGTAACTATTACGCTTTAAAGTCTAGAGTATATACTTGTCTTCAAACAATGCAAAAAATGTCCCTAGATAAGAAACAGTTTCCAAACATGTCGATACAATAGGTGACACGAGAAGAGAAAACGTACCTATAGTGCTGCATTGTTGTCTAAATTATTCATATATGCTAAACTATGACGAAGGCTGAGGACCACGTAATTTGTGTCACAGTGATTTTAATTGCCAAATCTAATCCTTTTGACTTCATTAATGAAAGCCGTTGAATTTCGAATGGAGAAATAAGAAAATGGCCGAAAATCTTGAAACCAAGCAAGTCACAATTATACAAAAATGTCTATAGTTTTGATGAATGCTTTAATGAATTCAATAGTAAGAGAGTTCGTGCACAGTTGGGCATACAAGTACTGGCAAAAGACTTATTGTTTGTATAGTGAAAATCGCATAGGTACCTTTTTTTAGATTCTCATCACCTTCAAAATCAACTTGACTCAAGAAATCTTCCACTTGAAAAAGTACACGCTTAAAATAATTCTCAGTCCAACCAATATTTTTTAGAGACTATACAAATACTTGATATCTGCATATTTAAGAGGAAGTCCGGTTTGACCAGTAAAGTTAATCACTGTGAAACCTGACACGATCTCTTGACTAAATTCACGTTTTAAACAGAGGTGGTAATGAACCATGAAGATACGCGGTTTAAGAGTTCTAAATAATATAAATAAAGTGGGAACAGAAGGTCGAAATATGTTATTGACCATGAACTTTGTAACTGAACAACAAGACTGGCAGTAATGCCAAAGAGTCAACAAAATAGGATGCTAAAGTCCAGTAAACGTGGAAAAAGTGATAATTAAAACCTCAAGCAAAATATAATCTTTGCGTATTGTAAAAAATATAAGCAAAGTAGTTTAGGGCTTACGTAAATATAGCAACAAAAAATAATTTTTAATATAATAATATTGGTTAAAAATAAAATAAAGTTAAAACAATATGAGCATGGGTAAAAGCCAGTAGAAAGGTCGAAACACCATGGGGGTGTTATAATCTCAAGTTTTCATAAGCTCACAAGGTATGCAGGCGTGGTACTCTTTTGAAGCATTGCATGCCAGTTTATTCCAGTTTCTTATTATATCAGCCGATTGCATCACCGGCCGTAATGTCTGTGTACCGGATGCAGCTATAGAAAATCAGCTTATCCCTACATGGAAAAATGTGCATAGGGTTTATACACTGGTGGAGCTGTTATTGTATTTATTTATTTAAACTTTTCGCAAAAAAGGTACAAAGGCGGACTTAATGCCTTAGGCATTCTCTACCAGTCAACCAAGGGTAGTGAAGATATTAGATGGCAGGTCTCTCTTCCTCCTTTCCTTCTTCTCTTTCTCATCACATCTTCAGGAGTGTAAGTAATAACTAAATATTTATCATTAAGCTCTCATTTTTCTCTGCATGACAATCCATAATTTCACATGTTACTCATCTCAGATTGAATCATACTAGGTGCTATCATTATATAAAATGGTTGGGTTTTTATCTGCTTCTTAGGTCACTGCGCAAAAAACTATTGAAAGCATCTTGAAAGGACTTTCACTGCTCGAAAGTTTCGGGTTCAACTTTGATCGTAAGTGTATTTTTATGCAATATGTAAAGTAAGATTCAATTACCGAACTAATCAATCAATCAATCAAATCTAAATTTAGATGAAGTAGCTGTATCTTTTGTTTGCTGAATTTTAGGTTGCGTTATACAGTCAAGCGAACTACATATTATGTCTAAAAGTTTGGTGTTCACACCGACCACACTTGCTCCTTCCAGTGATATTTATATCCATGTCCTTGCAGATGTTAGCAACTATGCAACAGATTCAAGACCACAAAGATACATCAAGAGACGCCTGTGTAATGATTGGTTTTCAAATAGCAACTTACTTTTTTACCCGTGCCAAATTATATGCTAAAGTCATTATCTGTGTTCATACATGATTTCCTTGGAAACATCCGTAGGCAGCTAGGAAGGAAATTAACGTGTCATGAAATCGTAAGAATGAAAAGATTCTGTTGTGTTTTTCCATGACTCATTTCGAATACTTTAAAAGGTCTACTTGACACCTCTAAGTCGTTGAAAAAGTTTATATTTATTAACTGTCCCACTGCAGGGTTAATGGGCTTCTCTTTTTCCAGTAAAAGCTTCAAAAGACCAGTATTTTTAAAACAGACAGCTCGTCCCGCCATTTTCGTCTAAAGCCATTTTGCCTGCTACATAATTATGTAGGGAAAGCCATTGGGTCAAGAGTTTGCGCCTATTGATCGTCTTACATGGGGCAAATGTATCCAGCCAAATACTGCGTGGCAATTTTCCGATTGATATAATTTCGTTTTATTATAGACACCAATCCAGGATGGACGGATGGGTTACTGTCAACTTCTTAAACCAATCCATCCTGGATTGGTGTCTTTTTGACTCGGTCTAAAATATTGAATAGGTACCAAATGAATTTCATATTACTGTTTCATTTAGTTTTCGGAGATCTAGAATACGTAGTTCATTCAAAAATATTGTGTCGTCAAGAACGACTTAAAGAATTATTGGAATGCGGGTTCTATTTGAATTCTAATGTCTGAGAAGTTGCATTTTTCATTTTGTGATATGTATCAAAGTTGATAACCCAGTGCATGCTTCCACGTACTCGTAAGAGCAATAAAGCGTGTTGCAGTGAAACTATCTGGTTTTGCAATCCTTGCCAGTCACCAATAAGTTCCGACGTAGTATGCATTTATGTAACAACCCCTTTTTAAAAGCTTGTGATACGCTTTGTGAATGTATTTTAAATATTACCGAGAAGTTGGTACATACGGCTGTTCCTAGAATAACTTGTTAATACATTTACATATTATTCTTTCTACTTTGGAAAAAGCAAGTTGAACAGGTTTAGTATCATAGTCATTTTGTAGGAAGTTTTAGTTATTTGCGAGTATATTTATAGACTCATGAGTCTTATTATGTCGTTATCTTTAGAATCAGGAGTTTATTCAAATGAATGACAAGCTATGCCTTATTAGAATCTAATACAATTTTAATGATAGAAAAAAGAGCTGCGAGTTCTTCGTTAATTATATAAACTATGAACAATAACTGAGGTAGGCAAGTGAACGTTTCACAGAGGCGAACACAAGCGAGCTAAAATGAATGTTAAGTTACTGGAATGAGATCAGAGTAGAGTGTACGTAGAATGCGAGCGCGGTCGCGGGGTCGAGCCAAGTCGTGCGAAGTTGCGCTTGCGACAGTGCAGGATGCATCGCCGAGTCGTCTGAGGTGACTGCCCAGTGATATGAGACCAACCTTGAGATCATCGGTGAGTGCGGGAACTGTGGTGTACGGGGCTCATTCCTCCCGGTTGATGCGATCCGCTTTCCCTCGCCGGCAGGCGAACAGCCGTTAGGCAACTCCGTGGAACTCGCCACACACCGTAGACAGTAATACTTGTTAGCGATACACTTTTATGTTGTATAGCTAAAAACACACTATCACTTAGCACTACACCTATACTCCAAGGGTCGGAGTTAACCGTTCGTTTAACGGGCACTCGTACGACTAATGAAGTAGCGACAACGCCGGTCGATGTTAGGACGTACGACCGAGATGTTGGTCGGACAATGACTGAACGCGAAGTCGCAGGCTTCGGCGCCCGCGCAGGTTGCGCAGCTCCCCGCAGCCCGCGCCCACTGCCGCGCCCCGCGCTGCTGCAACAACCTTACTCTGGAACGCGTTCCCAGTGGCCGAGCTTTTGCAGCCCTGCTCTATCTACACCGTATACTAAGGCTGCAAGGGCGATAAAACGAGCACCAAACCCGTTCGCCCACTATTGCAAAAAGACAGAGGCACCTATGTAGCCCTCCGCCAGAAAGGTCGAAGATTAGAATACAAGGGCACAGTAACAATTTTGGATTAATTTCCAGAACCTTCCGTCTGGAATTTGTTACCAAGTTTTTATGAAAATGTGAAACAAATGACTTCTATACATTTCTTACAATTACAGTACCTTCTATATTTGAATCTACCCAGAGTAATTGATTAAACATTTTGAGTAATTGGTTAACATTTCATAAGAGTGAAGCACAAAGCAGTTTACCTCAGACCATTAGCCCTACACAGTACGGGGCCCTTAACGGCGCACACATAAAATGTGTATAAATTCAATCACGGCATACATTCCTGCTAAGTATATCTAAGAGACATAAAAAGTGTGGCTTCTGTGTGGCTATTAACATCCTCGTCGCGGCAGAAGGCGGGCCGGCTCGGAGTGCGGCGCGGGGCTCAATAAGCGATCTTCGTTTTTTTCTCATCACCAATTACATCTATTTTATAGGTCCATTGAAAAACACAATCGCAGTAATGGCTCTACAATTCGATTGTCCGGAGAATACGCCTCTGGTGATGTTATTCAAAGACACTCGATAAAAGCAAAATTGAATACAAAATAACGTGAGCGTAGGTAATATGTCATTACATTGAAACAAAAAGATAAACTGCAGGTACGCGGATCTTTGCCTGCTGGCTGTTTTCACTTTTATATGGATCGTTGCAATTACTCATCAATTACAATTAAATAACCTACAGTTATATATCAAGTAGAATCGCCTGTCATATCAACACAATATGACATACCTCAATAAAAAATTTAATTACTTTGGCATTTTCCTGTATCGAGAAACGCAGCAAAAATATGAAATCAGTAAAGATTATTCCACCGTAAATATGATTCTAAAATCGTAAAGTAACTGTAACACTTTTATCTGATGAGCTAGTTAATATTATTACACTAATTTCATATTTATAGCATTTTTGTGCAGCACTTTTAACAGTACACGAGTAATGGTCGAGTATGGTGAATGATTTTGTAGCACATTCCATTTGACCCATATATTAGACATCAACGCGCGTTACTTAGTTACGGAGTTATTTTTACGTTGTGTTCGTGATCAATAAAAGTCGACATATTTCCACTTCTTCGGAGAAGTTATGCAAATACTGTCATCATAACACCTAGAACATGTCAGTGGTGGCAAATTAATAATAATTTCACTTTACTTGAGAGTAAACATGATCTAAGAATGACGTGATGCTGGGTGGATGATAGGTAACTTAGTTTGCATTACTAGATATATTACATTGTCTTTAATTGTATTCTTACGCATTTCCTAGAATGTATATTATGTTCCACTTACTTTTATTTTATCTATTAATGCGACATGTTTTTCCATTAATTATTATTAAACATTGACGAATGCTTCTACATTAATTTACTCAAGACTGTTCGTGCGATGATGTCAGACAACATATTGACTTTTTAGACTTGAAAAAGTGGTCGTGTTTGAGGCACAGTCAAATACTCGTTGTAAAATGTCTGTTAGTAATGTTTGATCTGACAGCATCATAATTAAACATTTGAAAATACTGAATCTAATATCTTTGTTGGAATTAAATAATGTTTTGTCTGCAATATTTAAAAGACCAAAACCAGTTTGATTAACGAACTTGATTTAATTATTTTGGACTTGTTTATACAGTTTTACTGGATGCTTATGCATCCAGTAAAAAAAACAAAAAATACATAAATGTAACCTGTCTTGGATGTTTTCCTGTCAATTAAAAAAGAGAACAATTGTTCTCCATTTCAGTTATTAATAATACATATAATGAATAATTATAAAAATTATAATAATAATAATGTTCATTTTGTATAGTATTTATAAAAAACCAAAACACGTACGTACAAAAAGATCAGTTAACTTGAGCAATAAAGAAAAAAAAATATGTATAACCACGAACGCAGAACAGAGATAAGGGTAATCCCCGTGTATAAAAAAATATGTGATTTCTTTTGTAATGATGTATAGTTAAAGCCAGAAACAATAAGTACTGCACGAATTTCTTTAGACGTCATGAAATTTAATTAGTTTTCGTTTGATAACTAATAGTAGCATTTGTACAATAATGCTGATAGTCTAAATAAATATATCAATCCACTAATGCACAATCACGAGTGTGGTCATCAGTCAATGCGAAGTCCATGCTTAGCTGAGTTTAGTAATCTCAGGAAAAGAGTGAGATAAATTATTAAAAGCAGTAGATAGGTACCCAGATGATCGCGTTTCCTCTACATATCTTTGACTTAAATATTTCTAGTACATTACATATTTATTTAAGAGCATCGAGTTACTTTCGTATTAAAGATATTTGCATTAACTTAAGAATTATGCAAGATGAATGAAAGATTCTTAGATCATTCTGTCACAACTCCAAGAACTAGAAAATTAGATATTATAACTACACATCCGGTTTTATGTATATTAATCAAATGTAAATAAGTTTTGAATTCACACAATTTCTAAACCTAGAAGGTGAAATGAAATACTTCTTTTTCCAGATTCCAATGTTATCTGCAGCAATTATTTAGTCGAGAACAATAGTATAGATCTCAAAAGGTTATTTAATTTATACCCTTATTGAGGAGGTCATCTGACGCGGAACACGGTATTGATTTATCGATACCTTCGTGTGTTACATGCGATTCGTGAGACTATATCAAACGGGAGGTCTCTCTGAACACGAGATATCGTAACATCGCAGATCTTCACCAAACCGATAGTAGAACTGAATTCTCAAAGGCTAGTAAAACATTGAAAAGCTTTTGGGTTGCATTCATATTTATTTTTAAAATCTCAAGTATATTAAAACGATAAAATCAATGTGAGTGTCCTAGTTAGTTAGGTAGTACATGTTGCTTTTTCATTGACTAATATTTTTTATGGCAATTACTAAAGTCCACAAATATGAACCATTGAGCCTTAAACCACTATCGGCTGCCCTTTTGAAAATGGCCATCACAAACTCACCATTCACCTTTAGCTTTCATTTAAACTATTTTTGTGATTTGATTTTTCTGTGATCATCTGCTCCAACTGGTAAATAGTAGAAAACAAGTATAGTTTGTTTGGAATGCGTCGGGTACTCGAGCACGCCGCCATCGCCACTCGCCGCTGTCATTCTTACAGCACTAGTTGAACCATCATTTCCTGTTGTATTGCCGCAATCGAGTTAATTGTTTCAAGAGATAATTGGCTTCTTAAAGAAATATCTTTACAACCCAGCGGCTATAAACACGAGTATCTATACGGAGCAATGTTGTAAACCGACGATATCTGTTATGTATCTAACTAAACGTTACTTGTGTACCGACAATTAATTTTATAACGGCACGAACATGCGATATTGCTTCATTTTTAAAAATAGCTTTACTCGGATGATGACTTCAGTATTTTTTTATTCTGCCAAAGAATGAAAAAATAAGAGTAATTTAAAAAGAAAACTGTTTGTTTTCAGTCAACACTTCTCTTTCATGTATAGAAACAGAAAGCTTTTGAAAAAACTGACGTTAATGAACTCTATAGTTCCTCGCAGGGGTCATAATTATGCTCGGTCTTACACTTAGTGCAAACTAAACCGTTCTTGTTTCTAATTCCCAGTGACTTGAATGTTGTAGTCATTTTCCGCGGCGTGGCAGCGGCGGCGTGCGGCATAGCGGTGACCGGATAACGGTCGCCGAGGTACTCACACTCTGAGGGCAGACACCGACTCCCAACTACATATTTACACCGAAACTCGACAATAGTTGGTATACAAGTCGTCATTATCATAACCCGCGTCAGTGTCACGGTCGGCTCAGCATCGCAATCGTGGCTCGCCATCGCACAAGGTTGTATCGCATACGTGTCCACACGTAACGTTATGCCATGTCGTTGTAATACACCGCAATCATATGGTTTCCAGCTGCAACTGTAATTCGTAATAGAACCGTTTTGTACCCACTATAACAAAACGAGCTTGAGTTCCCCAGCTGTAATCCACCAGACCTAGTGTAAGGGGCGATAAGATTCATTTATTTGATAGGATACGAGTATACTGACTACTTTGGCGAACTCGGAAAGCTGCCCATATAGATTAATCATAATTACTATTATGATGCATGACGTTAACAGGTTTATCGACCAAATAGTGCCGGAGCTTCACTTGGAAATCCGGTTTGCCAAAAATTATTCAGACTTTCGTAAAGTACCTATTAACATGTTGTCGGCTGAATACATGGTAATAATATAATATATGGTAATACCTAAATAGGTTTTACAAATAAGAGACCATCCCTTTTTCTTAGATAGGTATCTTTATTTTACGATTCGCTAAGTATGCAGTTGGCAGTTAAGAATTAAGTACCCGCTTTTTGTATTGCTCCCATGCCTCAAACACAAAGTGATTTTATACGATCGTTGACGCATGTAAAAGCCCATAAAACGCTTTTTGATAGCTTGTGTTGGACCACGTAATTTAGCGAAAGCTTTTGCTAATTTTATGTTATATTGACTAGCTATATATGCGTTTAAAATTGCAGAATGCCTCTTTGTCGAAGGGGCCTAGTCAGTGTGCAAGAAGAACTTTACCCCACCATATTAATAAAACAAAATATGATTATTCGGTTATTTACATATAACTTGTATAAGTAGATATCTCCTTGATACGGACAAGTATTTTGTTTGCCTGCAAAAACAACTTTTACTGGCCGACTGTTTAAGTTGCCATATATGTAGAGTAGAGAGGGGTACTCCGAAAGATTTGGCACATGCGTTGTGGGTGTGATTTTGCCAGACGAGTGCAGCTTTCTCCGCATATTGTGTTGTAACACCGCGAGCGTCCTACTCCTGTCTGCACAACAACTCGTCTCGACGCGCGACGCACTGTGACATTTATCATTAACGACCAAATATCAAGGCAGGCCACTTTTCACATATTGCCCGTCTTTAAAACCTCACAACCGGATAATTCTATATTCGTTTGAAATGGTAAATAGCCTCTGATTCATATTAATATATGGAGGTGTTATATGAAATAGGAAACTTGTATATGAGTTTTGTCATTTAAAGCAATTTAAAGACTCTTTTAATATGGCGAGCAGTGACTTGTGAGTCAACAGTAATTTACACCAAATAAAAAGTCATAGTTAGTTACCATCTCTTAAACTTGATTAGCTTGCCCAAATAAAAACGATACTGTCCACCTTAAAAGCTATAGTAATATATCAAGCAGCCAATTTCGGATCATCAAAGACATATCTGTCCTATTTTGGGAACCAAAAATATGGAACCGATTTAGAATAATCAAGTAATCAAAATCATGATCAAAACAAAAAAATACATTACGTGAGTAAGTTATCATCTGCCTAGCCTTTTCCCAACTATGTTGAGGTCGGCCTCCAGCCTAACCGGATGCAGCTGAATACAAGTATATTACATGGAGCGACTGCCTATCTGACCTCCACGACCCAGTTACTGGGTAATACGATACCCCTTGGTAAGACTGGTTATCAGACTTTCGGGCTTTTGACTACCCGTAAAGACTGTCAGAGATCCACGAATGTAATGTACGGCATAGCGTGCTTTCCGAGGCACGGATGGGTCTAGGTATGTATAGATGTTCACCCATCCACAGACCAACTGCGGCAAGCGTAGCTTAACCTGATCGATCCACCTGTGCGGCTGTTATTATTAAGCCAGATTCCCCTCACGTTAGGTAAGTAAGTAGGTATTCGAAAAAATGATGGAGCGATCACTTATTCAAAAACTATATAAACTGTGGATGTAAAACTAAGGTCTAGGGCACGGTTTCCGGTTTGAAGCATGTTTGTTGATTTCTCTAGGCATAAGTTCGGTCTGACATCATCAACACTTCGTGATTGCGTGACTACATGTGTAAGTAAGCACCAGCTTCCTCCTCCAAATTGTATGCTCAGATTATAAAGAACATTTCCCACGAAATCAAAAGTGTCGGCTTTATAGCTGCTATACACTATGTAATTAAAAGACTGAGGTAATCTGTACAGATTGCAAAAATGCTTTAAACATTGTGTAATATATGTGCAGGGCCGTGGGCAGAGTCCTCGACGCCCGCGTGGGTAGCGGGGAATGGCAGTCAAGTGGCAGTCACCAGGCGACACCTAAAACCGTGCGTCCGTAGGTGTAGAGCGATACCGCAATCGAAAGCCTTGACAAACAACTCGTCATTACCAATCTACGCCCGATATACTGTTACTTCACTATGTCATTGCGCAGTTCTATGAGTAATCGATTTTAAATACGGCCATTCATAAATAATTGTTTGTTACGTTTAATACGAGTAATATGGAAACACATTTATATGCAATTAGTCTTGTTTATTAATAGAACGTATATCAGTGATACCTACTGTTCTCCATAAGCTAGCTGTACACATCTAAGAGAATAAGATACATCTTATTCCCACATTTACGAAATTAAGAAAGTGTATTAAATCTTGGTCGCGTGCTTACAATTGCTTCTTCATACGTGAACTTGTACAGGGTTGTGCTTAAGAAGCTTTTGGGCAGATAAATTGTAAATAAAAGCTGCGTGTGCTTCTTTAACACAGCACATGAGCTG
Source organism: Eremobia ochroleuca (assembly GCA_949629135.1). Classification (NCBI taxonomy): domain Eukaryota; kingdom Metazoa; phylum Arthropoda; class Insecta; order Lepidoptera; family Noctuidae; genus Eremobia; species Eremobia ochroleuca. Next base: position 11,123,570 of record OX451396.1, read on the forward strand.
AGTCGAGATGAAGAAGGAAATGCGTTCTGTTTGTATGTAGACATTTTGACAGATGCTTCTTCATGCCAACACTTGCATGGGAGCTGTGCTAAAAAAGTTTTTGGGCATTTTTTATGCAAATTTTATGTATGACCTACGTACGAGTATGTTTCTTTAACACAACACAGAGCCCTGCATGTTACTGGTTTCCACTCTTTTCCTTGAGTGGACTGAGAGCAAGGTGTCACTGTAGAGGAAAAATCAAATCATGAAGTTATGGTGTACGTACAGTCTGTATGTAAGTATCTACTTTATTAACATTTTATGTATATTATGTGTCGTATATTACATTATTAATATCTATTTAACTCCTCATAAAATATGTACAAATTATGTGAGAATTGATGAACTCTAAATTTTTATACTTGACTGTGCCACTACTGTTTCTGCTAACGATTTGTCAAGGATGCAGATTTAAATAATAATTGTATAACTTGCTTGTATTAAATTAAGTATAAATCTTTTGCATACTCGTACTAGAAATCAAAGGCCATAAATAGCAATCAAACTTGTTAAAATCAATCTTTAAATCTATAACTACCTAAGATTGGATAATGGAGACTAACGTTTTTTCCTAAATCATAAGTTCGCTTGATTCTTTTTTTTTAGAAAGCCCCAACACAACTCATTTGTTGTGTTTAAGAAGCATACGTAGGCACGTATTAACAAATTGTCTGTACAAAAACTTCTTTAGGACTAACCCGTACACGTGTTAGCATGCAGGGGCACTTGTAAACACGTGTAAACATCTTTCCAAAAATTAAAGCTGATTCTAATACCAATATACCTAAATCAAAACTAGTCATAAATTAGTTAGTTTCAGACTTTGATTCATTCCTTCTTAATTTTAATTGCACCATATTATTTCCAAGCAACAACTTTTTTCTCATACAATCTTGTGAGAAACTCGAAGAAAATTACTTAACGACACGAAAACTTTTATAACGGCGATAAACAACAATCACACGACACTCGCGGTGGAACCGTAATGTACGTAACAAATTGATAAACACTGGACAACGGACTACGAACCACTGTTTTGCTACTCTAGACCTCGATAATACAGTGTAGGTATAATGAATGTAGTGTAACTGCGTATGTACTAACATGCGTGCTGTTACATAACGATGCATCTACATAAGGGCAGAGCCCATCACATGCCGATGACATCATGGCGCCCGACATACTGTTACATACAACTTAACACGTGATCTGAATAAAAAAAATACGCGACTTCTAATGCGAGTGCGACTCATGTCTATGTGACTTGTGAAAGCCGTGGAAAATTTTAAGAAATGTGAGTAAGAAATGCAAATGACTATCGTAAACGCTGTCTTTTGCACAAAATGATAATAAAGGCTAATTATAACTATACGGAGTTCGCAACTCAGAACACTAAGATTGCAAAGTCGTTCCAGGTACACATACATAATTACCAAGCTTAAAGCACTTGCAGTGCATTGTTAGCATGCCTCATATTTTAATGTTAATTCTTCAACCACTGCTGTAGGTAAGGATTTATTCGCATGGGCGAGCGGGGCGCGAGCGCAAACGAACGGTGACACAGCGCTATAAATAGAGCTCGGACTCGGACTCGGGGCCGATACGGGCGGCGCCGCCAGACCTGTCCCGGTCACCCCCGTCACCCCCGTCCCTCGCACGAGGCCCCGACGATCCCCCACCGCCATCTTGTTGATCCACAGACCGTAGCAGACAACAACTTAGGTCTAGATGGCAAGGACATCACAGTCAACTTGAATACTTTAGCTGCAGGTTACGATGGTACTCAACTATTAATAAAGCAAAACGTAGAGACATTGAACTCTGGGATGCTTGCTTAAGTATGCGTTTATATTTTAACACATTCACCATAGGAAATTGCATAATAAAAAATTTAACCGGTTTATTGCTTCTCTCACTTTAATAAATCCTACGATCTTAAGATTCTGCTAATAAACAAGTTTTATACGACATGATAAAAAATATGCCAATCCTCCATCTCAAATGCTATTTTTTATGTTTTTTGTGTTCATAATTGACATTAAAATTCTACCTATTATAATCAATAAGCAACAACCAGAAAACAACTGTCAACGAAAATAAAGATGTATAAAATTTTGTAAGTTCCTATTCTAAATACATTCGAGATCGAGACTCGACAAAAAGTACTAATCAAACAATCAAATGGGATTGACACCGATTTATATAGATTTTATTTGTTTTTAGATATTGCTGAAGTCGCACGTGCAAGACACAATAGCTGAGGTCGGCTACAAGTGGGCCGTCGAAGGAGTTAATAACGTATGAGCTGTTTTTATGTGCGGCTGGTATCTTCACTTACTTGAGGTGGAGATGTAGCAGCACAACAATGTGATACGAATTTTGTACTTTTGCCACTCAATCTTGTTGGACGACTGATTTATCTGTTTTTAAGGTTCCGTAGCCAAATTGCAAATACGGAACCATTATAATTATTTTGTCATGTAGTCTGTCCGTCCGTCCGTCGGTACGTCTGTCTGTCCGTCCAGTGTTCATGTTGCACAGCTATTTTACTTATAGGTACACTATTTGCACAGCATCCATGAAAATTGGGAAGAAGGTGTGTTCAACATTTAGGTATGGCTTTTTCCATACATGTGACACAATAGCAGAGACGGTCCAATGGTAACGGCTCCGACTTACGAGTTGTAGGTCGTGAGCTCGAACCCAGACTGCCGCTTTACTTTGTGTAAATAATTTCATCACCACTGCTTTCAAGCGGTGCACGAAAACATTGTGAGGAAACCGGCATGTCCTAGAACCAAAAATTCGAAAAATGTGACATCTACCACCGCACTGGGCCCGCGTGGTAGAATACACCACTCCCTCTCGAAGAGGAGGCCGGTGTCCCAGCTGTTTCAACATTATGGGCTGCTCCCCATACATGTCACCGAGTGATGAAAAAAAGTTCAATGCACATAAGTGTGTGTTTCTAAGTTACTTTTTATTTAATTCAGTATTATTTGAGATAATATGGGATCTTTTCGTAACAACCAGTGACAATTTTGTGTTTCTTCGGTTTATCGAGAAATGCTATAAAATACAAACTTATTTTTAAGATCGATAAAATCAATACTGTACATGTGTAGGTAGATATTCATCCCTACTACGGCCCCGTCACTGCGCGTGGTCCAACACGCACTTAGCTGGTTTCTTTTTTAAGCTTCCGTACATCAAAATGAAGAAATTTTGGAGCCTGAAAGAAATGAAGAGCATACCGAATGAAATCGAAAATTAGATCATGTCAAAGAAGTATATGGTAAGAAGTTTATTAAAAATTAAAAAAATTCAAAAATTATCCCATAAAATTATTAGAAACAAGACAAAGGTTACTGACGCTCTGTGACACTAAAAAAACTAAAGAGGCGCTGGGCGGGTCATGTAGCTAGGTTGACAGATAACCGATGGACTCACGGACTAACATCTTGGAACGGACGATGGCTCATCAGATGTAAATAAAGAAAAAATAAAATAAAAAAAATCTTATACTTGTTACTAAAAAAGTAACAAAACTATAACTAAAGAAAAGTAAAAAAAAACCTCTTTTTCTAGTGCCTCATCGGGCACCAGACGACCGGCTCCCTGGTGGGCAGACGACATAGTAAAAGTCGCTGGCGAACAGTGGATGAACACAGCGAATGACAGGGAGAGATGAAAATCTCCAGAAGAGGCCATCATCTTCAACAAAATGAGGGGTTCTTACTGCCACAAGAGTTTAAAAAAAATTGAAAAATCCAAAAGCGCACGACTCATAATTACTATTTTTTATTCATTATTATTAAACTACTTTAAATAAACGACCCATTTGTAATAGGGTTCCTCCTATGGGTGAAAAGAATCTATTAAAAAAAAATTGAATTAATTAATTGATTTTTTCGGAAGCTACAATGTTTTCAGGTTTCACATTTGATTGACGGGATTTTTTTAGAAATATTTTGATGTTTTTTTTTTCGTTTCTTCTGCATTAAATAAATTTTTGAAAAGTAGAAAATCTCCATTAAATTATCTATACAATGGTATATAAATTAAGTAGATTCTGTGTACTAGCAGGAGTATAACAATAGAAACAGTTGCAGAAAGGAGGCAAAAAAATCGATCGTAAAACACTCTCTAGTGCAATGCTTCGCATTATGAGTCGTGCAATATGCTTAACTTTATAGAATTTAAGAAATTGTAGTTAACTTAGATATGATAGTTAGTTTAGTTTTTTTTTTTTTTTTACTCTTCTTTTATTGTAGTTTTGTAACTTTTATAGTAAGAAATATAAGACTATTTTATTTTATGTATTTATTTACATCAAAATGTTAAAACTTTTTTGTCTGTCCGTCCGTTCGTCTGTCTGTCAAGACCCTTTTTTGGTGGAGGGATCAAGTTGAAATTAATGTCAAATAGCAAGATTCGAAGTCCACGCCATAAAAAATACGGACATTTATGCGACATATTTTGACACTCGTAAATAAATCAAAACCTTTAGGGTACTTCCCGTTGACCTAGAATCATCTTTGGCAAGAAGCACGGTCTCACAGCACAAGTAAAAGAAAAAGTTCGCAAATCGTTAATTTGTATTTTTATCAAATATTAAAATATGTTTTTTGCGATTACAAACTATTATTTGCAGTTCGAGAATTGACCGTGACGTACCTATATCGATATATGGGAGAACATTTTATTCAACTACAATCCTAAGTTTGTTCTTGGAATAAATTCATACCTACTACAGAACCCTTTATTGTGCGTGGGCCGACACGTACTCGGCCAGTTTTTTTTTAAATTCTACGTTTATCGAACTCATGCTAAGTGCATTTCCTAAGGGTCATACGAATACTAAAGCTTGCGTAAACGAGTCAGATGGGTAGGCGCAGGAATTCATCCATAGCGCTCATTGTTACAAAAGCCTAAAAAATAAACAATGGACGCTACATCCTATCTTATCTTATTGTATAAGTAACAATCAGTTTATAGTATATTATAGAAAACAAAAAAAAATGCTTTTTTTATTTATTTAGTTAGTGTAATTAATTTTAATGGTTATATTTGACTACCTATCTTATCCATGTAGGAAATGGCGTGAGGGGGTGAAATGTAGGTATAATCTCAGAATCATATTTGTACAAGAAGTTGTTGACCAGTTTAAAAGGCCACAAAAACAGATCGATCTTCAAATAACCCAGCAGAACAGGTTGAACTTATAATTTATTCTCATTTCATATTCATTAGCAAAAACGGTAAGAACCCCTGACAATACATAACTTAGAAACTAAAAACAAAACCTACAACTATTGTTAACTTTTTCACAAACAACAAAATGTATTTGTGGGATCTAATTAGAAATTTGTTCATACCGAATCCGCAAAGGACACGGCTTCTTGGAGTACAGGAAGATGATGTCACTGCTTCAACTGGTTTTGCTTATTATTCGATTGGTGTTTAGCAAAGAGTCGAATACGTCGGCCAGTCAATCCGGTCATAAATGTTTGTCTAGAAAATACATAGCTGTCTCGCTTATCGATCTTATACGAAATGCATGTAAAGAAAAAAATCCTTCGAGACGCGAGAACGCATAAATACATATAATATTAGCAACGGCGTTCTTCTTTGTTATAAGTATGCAAGTTCTCATTCAATTTCATTCCATTGTTGGTAGGCGACACGCCGACGTGGAAGAGCGAACGTTGCAGTGCTCGCAGGCGCAGCGCGGCGCGTCCTCCAACATTCCTGGAACTTTGTACCGACGGACGTTTGTCCTCCACATTGAGAACATTCTTGTTTGGATCCCACATTTTATTTTCTACTGTTAATATCAGAAGGCCCTGTTCAATTCCATAGGTTTATTCATCTAGGTATGTACTTGAATACACGACCTTAGCTTATTTTTTTCTAAACCTACCTACGACTGCAATTGCGAACCCAACAAACCTTGGGATAATCTCTTGACCAGAACTAAGTAATTAGTTAGATGAAGCCACACGCAATCAATATCAATTATTATTATTCATCTAAGTGCCACTGGTTATCTGCCAGCTTCATTCAATCCTACGCCGCCAATAATGAATTAAAACTAATTGAAATTCAATAATATGAGAAGGTCTCCAAAAGAATGAGATCATCCAAAGACCTCGACTGATGACACAAGACGTGATTCAACAATACTCACATCCTAGAAGATGGATTCACAGAAGGTGCAGGCAAAGTAAATAGCAAATACTTAAACAATGTGATGTTAGAAAAAACTACATTAATTTGCGGTTTGTGAAGAAGACCTCCATAATAAGCGTACCTACCTAAAACAAGAAAAACGTTATTACACTAATTGCAGTAAAACTGCGTGATAAAACTATATGAACACGAACAACAGCTACTGGAATTGAGGATATAAAGTAATGTTATCGCAAGCATCAATTTTAGAAATATGTTAATGCTATAGAGACCAAACTTAATAACAAATAATATGGAGAAACGAGGCGCTAAAATGAATTTGTCAAGCTCAATAATGTTGTAGAGTCAACTGATAACGTGAGCCGGTCATTATACTGAGCTTGCGGTTCGTTTGTTCAAGCGTTTAGCAAGTAGTGTATGCAGGCAGTGTTGTTCAAATAGTTTGGAGTGGGTGTGGGCTACGAAAGAGCGGCCCCGTGCTATATCCGCCGCCGCCGGTCGCGCTGTCGAAATAGCCGCTTGCGCAATGCTCTTTGGACGAACCGGTAACATACATAAGCAGAGACGACCGCCACTTGATCGAGATATAATTCTTAAAATTCACGCTCTTACTTACCCGTCTAGCTTATATGTGGAATACAAACTTATGGTATATACTTAAACTTATTACTTACTTACTTTCACCACCGTCAAAAAATTGAGTAGTATCATCTATACGCAAATTATGAAACAGGCACTTAAGCTTCTTTATGGGACCCCATAAAAAACCCAGAACACAAGCAATAAATAATTTCCTGCAAGATAATTACTAAGAATTTTTCAATTACTTAGGTACGTACATATTTAAAGATGGCAATCGTAATGGTATGCGGGTGCTTAATTGTACCTAAATATAGTCACACTGTGACTCAACAGCCTTTACAAGAAAACATTTTAAGGAAAACTTGGCGTATTACACGCAAGCCGAAGTATGTACATTATCTATAGTCGTTTCTGTCGCTAACATTAGTTATTCATTAGCAGAATCTTCGAGGCAACGCAAACGGTCAAGGTTGTCACAACACAAGACACAACTCTCGTAAATACTGCAAAAATCAAAACAAAGGTCACATTGAGAACTCGTTTACTCGTTACTGCTGTGTGCTTCTTCGTTCGAATTCTCATTCAACGGAAAGCCATTAAACTTCAGCTTTTACAACATAATACAAGTTAGTTATTATAAACCTTTTATGTATTTTATCTCTGCATCGATTTGGAGAAATAATTTAAAAAGAGGGATTCGAAGCCAACCTTCACATTACTTGTTTCGTTTCGGAATGCCAGAAGATGCGTTGCAAATTGCAATGGTGCTTACACTGTTATCGTTATCATTGCTTCATGATACTTTAACGACTTCCAATACAGAACAGCATAAGCGACTGTTCCCCATATACCTACTCGTAATGGCTTTTCAATGTAAACGACAACTGAAACTAATTACTATGATATAACTATAGAGGGTATAATTACGAACCTACTTATAGATCCAGGCTGTAATGCATGAACCGGAGCAGAGTTAGGTGCAATGGCCGATGCAATCTGTCCGTAATTAGTCTAGTCTCCCATAGAAACAGCACGGTGTTGGCGGACGACAGACCGAACGAGATTTCTAAGTATGAGATGAATTCTCACGCGACAGGCGCACTGCATCCTTTCCACTGCTCCGCCCACGTTTGCATATATTGACCGCTTGCACATAAAAATAAAATAAAACTCGTCGCTAAGCCACGTTTTGGCGTTTTGTTGCGACCTTAGAAAACCCGTCTCAATATTATCCCTGCTGTATTATTCAAATTGCATATAAGTAACAATATTACACAGTACCTAGGCATATAATGTTCCATGGCATCCAAGTCCATACGTGATGAGATCACGTAGCGGCATTATTAAGTACGAGAAAATAATTACACAAGTTATTTATAATAGTTATTAATAATACCACATTTGTAAATGTGGAAGAAATTAATTCCACACTATAACGAGTAATCACTATATACCAATTTATTCTTTTACAAAGTGCCATTATGTTTGCAACCATGACACGTTCTCTGAAAAGCTTTACAACACAATTAAGGTTAGACGCACTACATCAAAGTTTAATCTAATGTATTTTTGATATTATCGTTGGGTAATTAATTGGCAATCAAGCAATCAATAGGTAATTATTAAAAATAAAAATGAAACGTTAACCATTGACAAAACATTAAACATTTTCAAATCGGTTAGTTCCAACATTCAGTTAAAACAACCAGATTCACTGCAGAATATGTGCCCCTCGATTCAGTCTAGTTGCAAGCGTAATTCTAATAAAACGTACAGCCTTTCTACAGTTGGTTTTCTAAATTCTGATAAGGTTTTACTTACTTGGAACACTAGCACTTTGTTCCAAGTAAGTAAAACCTTAATTGAAAGTATAAAAGCTGATTGATGAGTGAACGTCATCCTTGTTCATTATTCATCAAATACTGTTAATAATAGTGCTGATCATTTATTGTTTATTATTGATTTAACGTTGTTTGCAGGAGGGTATAGAAGCTAAAATTAATAAATATGTAAGTAGAAATTCTTTAACCCTAAGTTTCGTCTAACTTAAAAAATGTATTCAGCAATGATGAGCTTACAGCACTGCAGTTTTTAGATTATGCTAGATCACCTGAATAACAAGCTCACATTATTGACCACCACAGTCTTGTCGCAACTTCTCAAGCAACTAATGGGAAAAATCAAGCAGTGATTTAGAAATAATTTCTTAGAAACCACAACACGCCTAACGTTAGCTTTATGTTAGCTTTACATATCATGCATTTTAAGCATGACATCAGCTTCTCGCGCTTGGCTGCTCTCAACAATAAAATATAAATTCGTTCCGTTCCACACGACGCTGTAAAAACTTGAAATTAGGCTCAGATATTAAATATCTACGTTACGTGATGTTTGTCGGTTTTTGCTACTATTTCTAGTGCCTGACGGTAATCTTAATATTTTAAGATTACCTACCGTCAGGCACTACGCAACTAGTCTCAAATGTACAGATGCCAGCACATCAAGCTACCCGAAACTGTCAAATTTTCCTAATCAACTTTGAACCTCATAATTAAGTGATAAAGTAGAAAATCAATTAAAGCTTGATGTGCTGGCGTCTGTACACAGCCTAAATAATTCCAATGCTTACGCTAAATAACTTAGTAAACATTCTATGATCACTTTTGGTACGGTACTCTATTCGCTCCTTGACCTGCTGGATAGCAAAACACTTACCTATGTGAATAACATTCATGTGAAAACATTCATATCAGCACCTATATTTAAACATCGATCAATATGTAAAACTCAATAGAACTTCTGTAGGTAGTGGATGCATGAAAGTGGTACCTATACAAAATAACGAATTAAGACTATTTATACGCCAATAAATATTTTAATTTGCTCGTTACTGCTCGAGCAATCGCATCAGATCTGCATGCGCAAGCAATAACAGTCGTCAACATTCCGCATAACAAGACACCCATTACAGTAGAAAATCACCCCGAGTAGATTCCACAGCAGCGTTTGACCTGACTCAGGGTGTCTTAAAGGCATCGTGATATTTATCTTGCATACCAACCACCACTTCGTGTACAGTTTTTATTTTTTTGCGTGTCTTTTTAGGATCTTAAGGTAAATCCAATTCTGCACTTATTACGCCCACATAATGTTCTTAATTTATATTATATTGGCGCCGACTCCCTTATTCACAAACTAAACAAAATTTAAGTTCAGTGCATCTTTTTCTTCCTATTTCATTAAGAAAAGGACAGAAGATAAATATTAATTTAGTCCTGTCAAATTACGATACTCCATAGACAAGTTTAGACATGATTAAAAAATTGGCTACTAAAAATACGTCAATTTACGTCAGGCGCTGACTAATTTGACAGGACTTAACTAATATTTATCTTCTGTCCTTTTCTTAATGAAATAGAAAGAAAAATATGCACTGAACTTAAATTTAGTTGAGTTTGTGAACAAGAGAATCGGCGCCATTGTGCCGGTTGCTTCGACAAAAAGCCAAACTAAACGTGATCTTGGAAAATAGTTAATCAACAGACTACCAACACGCGTTGTGTGGGTGCAGTTATTACAGAGATAATATTTTTTTGAAGCTAGTGGTTAAACTTACAGCAACAATGCCATGAACCCATGACCACGAACGATGGCAAACAGATACGGATATATTTTAAACGATTGCCAATCAAAGTCAACAATAATAAAAAATGGACAAACAAACAAAACATTTGAAGCATCTATAATTCTATAGATCGCAATAAGTGTATAATTTTATTTTATAGTAGGATTTTTTATCGACTTGCTTGATCATCCAATTAATCTAGATGACAGCTTGGTAGCATCAGCCTATTCGTAATGAGAATGCAATGTAGGTACAGCCGCCATCCATAGCCACGACTTTAAGACTCCTTGTCAAGCCAAACTTGATGATGTCACCAAAGCAAACGACGGCGGACTCGCAAGGCTATGCAAAGAAATAAATAATAAGAAATGGTTTGATTCAACACACGGCTGCGGTTTGTGCATGTGTGTGAAGGACCTCGACCGCTATTTCGTGAGCCTGTCGCCGGCCAAATAAAGCTACACTAGGTACATTGACTTGGTCTACTTACATATTGTGAAAGCATACAAAAAAAATATATAATAATTCGTCATAATGATATTTCGTCCAAAATGTACGAAGATTACACAGCTTACATAAAATACCAACATACATTGATGAAGAAAAATGTTCCTATGAGGTAGAAAACCCGATGCAACATAATATTAATAGCTGTGCAACGACGACGCATCATGTCGTAAATCATAAAAGTAATATTGCCCTGTTGTATACACAAGGATACCAGCTTTAAGTCTTGAAGAACCTAGGTACTGAAAATATCGTTATGAGGAAAATAGACATAACTCCATCCATGATTTCATTCTAGCTACAATGATAAAACAACCACAGCAACTATGATGCGTCAATGAATATATACATACTTAATCAGTAATTACTATTGTGTAAAATATGTTAGCTAACATTTTATTCTTAATCGTTTTACAGGTTTATTAATACAGCTTTAATATCCTAGACAACAAATACTTTTATATTATTAACCTTGTCCTCTAAAACGTTTTTCTTTTGACCTTACTCATCACCTTTTGATCTTATTCATCGACATAAATTTTTACCTCCTTACTAATAAACGTTGCATACACAACGCTTTGTCTTCTTCTTTCGAAAGTCAATACTGACGACTGAAAGAGAGAAATCTGTGAAAAGAAAGAAAAGAAACTACACACATCAAAAGTGTCTACGGATCAAGTACATTTTTAACTATAAAAAATATCCAATTAATATTTACCAAATCTAGTCTTCCAGACTGGCTTCTTTAATTCCTATGTTTAAGTTACGAATTCATCCCTATATTTTGTAAAAATTAAGATAAATTGCAATTTTTGCAAATTGTGGAAAATTAACCTAAGTTAATGTCGTCAATTAAATGGCAAAAAAAGACAAAATGAGATTTTTTAAAATTTTTTATTGTAAAGATAAAAAAAATAATAATCTTGTGTTTACACGAATCACACAATCACAGCGATTTGGCATGCTTAAAATCAGTTCATCAAAATCACTTTAAGGAATGGCCGCCCACGTTCTTTCTAACAAGTCAAAGAGTTGTTGTGGAGTATGCACGGCATCCATACTCGGCAGAGCTCTTCTTTGGATTATATACCATGCGTGCTCAAGTGGGTTGAGGTCTGGCGATTGAGCAGGCCACGGCAGAACGCTGATGCGAGCTTAGGCAAGAGTGCGTGTTACGACTCTAGCCGTGTGTGGACGTGCATTGTCGTGCATTATGCGAAACGAATCACCCAACCGGCTTTGCAACGGGATGATCTCGTCTGAAACAACCCTCTCCGCATAAATCTAAGCATTGAGGTTGCTTCTGATCCAAATGAGATCGGTTCTTCCACCGATCCAAATACCGGCCCAAACCATTATTGTTCCCCCTCCATATTAATAACGTTCTTGGCATCTAGAGGTCCTCCAAACTTGAATACGTCTTGTATCCGGCCTCATACCGAAACGAGATTCATTGAAAAAGCAAACACAACGCCAGTCTTCTTCCTCCCAATTTCTGTGTTCGCAAGCCCATTGTAAACGGGCCATACGATTGCGGGGTGCTATAGGTGGAACTCCCAGCGGCCTTCGGGAACGTAGACTCACTTCACGTAAACGATTTCAGATGGTTTGGTCGCTTATCAGCAAGCATGAACAGCTGTGGAGCCTCATAGCCAACATCATGGCAGTCACGGTACGATTCCGTCGAGCAGTATTTTGGATGTACCGGTCCTTTCTGCGAATGGTGATGCGAGATCGTCCTCCGTGTCGTTCGGCCACGCTGCCCGTGACACGATAGCGTGTCCAGAGGCGGCCTATGACGCTCTGTATAGTGCCAAGAGCGACAGCCACAGTACGGCGCCTGGAACCTGCTTGCAACATTCCGACGGCTCTCATCATCTCTTCTCGTGTCAAATTATGTCGTCGCTCCATATCGATGAAGTTTTTCAGTTCCCATGCAGATATTGTAATGGTTTTGTTAAAACGCTATTACACACTTTTATAGGAATCCTGATTGACAGTTGATTTTCTATTTTTAATCAAAATTTAAAGAAAATTATTTATTCAAATAGTGAAATTAAATATAAAGAATCAATAACGATCCAAAAAAGTTAATATAATAATCCTCAATTGCGGCGATACTCTAAAACGTACTTTATCCCTAGACACTTTTGATGTGTGTGTATTCACCTGATATAATACGTTTAGTAGTAAGGAGGTTAGTCCATACCTAATACCTAGACAAGTATTTATTTATTAGCATTTGACATTTTATTGCAACCTCAAAACCACGTCACATCTCTCACATCTACTTTTTACGTAGGTAAAGGTTCCAAAGAAACACAAGATTACGGCTAGTAATCGTGGCAACATTGACAATTGTGATTAAAATTCCCCTAAGTGTATGTGCAATGTTTCTTTAAGTTTAAGTTTAAATGCAATTTAAAACGAAAAGAAAAACTTAAAACAAGCAATAATGCGTTACTTTGAAGATGTGCCAACATAAATACCATTTTGCATTGCTAACCAATAGCATGGTTAATTGCACGCCATTTACCTACTAAAATCTTGTAACATTTGCATTCAACCTTTTCTTATAACTTTCTCTCGACGTCATATGCCCGTTATTCTTGTTCTTTTTCAAAATGACGTCGGTATTCTCATGAATATAACAAAGATATTTTAGTATTTTGGAATTAAATATACGTTGAAACAAGTGGAATAGTTACATCGAATTGCCTTCCTTTTACCGCAACATGTGGACACGTTGGTAATGCTTGCATAAACAAGAGCAGTTTCCGTAAGGTGTAAAGTTGTGCAGGGTTCACTGATCGCCTGTTTGAGCAGATGTTACGACTTCTGTGTCGATGCTGCAGACTGCTGACTAAACGCGTGACTGACCGTGTCACTGAGCGCGACACTATTGCCTCCTGTCCCTAATCACCTGCCCTACTTCAATTGTCACATTGTGGATCACAATGAATCACCATGACGCACTTTACGAAGAAACACATTTGATTTGGACTGCAAATTCGGCTTTTTCTAGAACTGTAACAAAAGTACTGGCCTTAAGCACTCGCCGTAGCACCTACACACATATATCCCGTGGGCATTCACACATTTTTCACAAATAAAAAATAACTTCGTACCCATGTTCCATCCACACTCAGGTTCCAAGGGGCGACGCCGGCGGCGCCGCAGTACGGCGATTATGTCGGTATGTTCACAATTTCACAAAAGAAAAAGCACAAGTGTTGCAAAACCGGAACCTCAAAAATAAAAATATAAAGACTTGGCTCCATTATAACGCAATGCCATATTTAATACACACATAGTTTTGGATTAGTAAAAAACAAACCTTTTAATGCCCACAAAGTGGCGTTGAAAGTAGCTGAATACTTTTGGTATGACGTAGGTTTTGAAAACCCGCCGAGAATTTACATATCCACCGAATTTTGGATAACTTTGACGTGACTGCAACTGATCTTACCATAAAAATCCTTGCACTTGGTAAGTGGTTGATAGGTCAAGACTGTAGTCTATTGCCACAAAATCTCTATTCACAAGAAGCTCCAAGGAAACATTTGCTTTAAGCAACGTTCAAGCATTTGGTATTAATAAGGAACTGTAGTGCTGTTCTGTAAAAATCTCACCGTGATAACTTGGGTGAAGTGAGCTTTAAGTGAGCGGTCATTAGTGTTAATCCCTAGCATTAGATGGAATGACAATTCACTTCACCTAACTTCTCACGGTGAGATTGTAACAGAATCGACCGGCTGTAATACGCCAAACATTTCAGTTTCAGCCCTAAACTCTGGGCAACGAAAGCTGTCCAAGAAAAAACCTTTTTACAAAAAAAAAAAACAACTGACTTCCAAAAAAACACAACAAACTGAAAAATAACTTTAATTTCGGAAGTCGATGCCGTTGGTTCCGCATTTTCGTTTTTTAACACCGACTTATGTGGCAAACGAGTTAATAACGTTGTTGCGTTGACAGGTATTGGTCAGACGCGTGTATTCAGCACAGAACAAATCATATGTAGCGTTGTGGTTAGCGAGCAACAACTTAAGGTTTTATTGCAATTCTACCCGACATTTACTCGCAAAGTAATATTATGATAGGGCAGACAAAGTAACATGTTGAACAAACCTAGTTTAAGATTATTTTGATAAAGGCTAGAGATTATTGGGGTGGTGTTGTGATAGTAACCGGATGGAGGTTACGTGTGGAGGTGACCGGATAGAGGTTGACTGTTGTGTTAGTAACCGGATGGAAGTTATCAGTGTGATGATGAAGACCCGATGGAGGTCATAAGCCCTGCAATATTTTTATGATATTTCAACTATTGAATGAGTATGGGTGTTATTCAACATGTTAGCTTTGAGAGAAAGAGTTGGTAACGATTTTTCATTAAAATTTGTAATGATTTTGACTAAATTAGATCGGAAGTTCAGAGGTCCGTTTAAGGTAGCGAAAGTTTTGGCGGGTGATCGCTATACGTTCAAGCTTTAAACTCTAATCGTACTTACAAGTATGCCCACGTTCGCATACGAAAGATGCCTCTAAGTAGTGTTCCTAATGAGTTAAACGTAGAAAACGGTGAAGAGAATTATTCCACCGAGTAGTAGAGCACATACCATGGCTATTTGGTCGAAGGGCACGCACTAGTCTGTAGTCGTAACTGCAACTCGGTGTGGAGTTGTTCAGAGCGCGATGGGCAGCTAGTGGTGTACCGTGGTTATTTGGTCGAAGGGCACGCACTAGTCTGTAGTCGTAACTGCAACTCGGTGTGGAGTTGTTCAGGGCGCGATGGGCAGCTAGTGGTGTACCGTGGTTATTTGGTCGAAGGGCATGCACTAGTCTGTAGTCGTAACTGCAACTGCATGTGGAGTTGTTCAGAGCGCGATGGGCAGTTAGTGGTGTACCGTGGTTATTTGGTCGCACTACACGCACTAGTCTGTAGTCGTAACTGCAACTGCATGTGGAGTTGTTCAGAGCGCGATGGGCAGCTAGTGGTGTAGCGGGGACCAGGGTCTCAAAGGAGACTATTGTTGTGTTGGTCTTGTAATGACCTGGGAGTCGTAGACTCTGTGTGAAGTGAAGTGTTGGTCGTATCACTTGAGGTGATGACGATATGGGTGGCATGAGTGTCACTAGCTGCTGCGGCAGCCGAGCCATGAGCGTTGTATGTGATCTAAGTTGATACAGTTCCTGAACATTTATTACTAAGGCTTAGAGGAATCTTTTGTTATCGATGATTATTATTGCTTTTATTAAATTATTGTTAAGTAATGCCTTTCGATAAAAATGTGGTCAGAATTGGCCTAGTGGAACATGCACTGCTGTTGATTTTTTTTTCGGTTACAGGTTAATACACAAGGACATGTGCAAGCAGAATGGCAGTGTTGCACAGCGTTGCACTCTTTGGAACTCCTGTACGAATGATCGCTGATCAAGGACGGTGCTTTTCGACTGGGTCGCATCACCACAAGCTGTCAAAAGAAACCGACTGCAGTAACAGACGAGTTGAGATGCGAAGGGATGTCTGTACTATTAAGCCAGCTACAGATCTATTGTCTACCGAATCTGGTGAGTCGTTTTCATTTTGTTTTGACTCGGGTACTGAGTGTTTCCCTGGTAAACAGCAAAAACGGTTACATTGTTAGGTATAGCCCAATCTAGTTTACAATACAATTTTTGAATACGCTCACGGTAGGTTAAGAATGATGCCAGTAGGTCATGTACCAGTCAAAGTAGATGGTGATCACAGTGGTGATGAGCAAGCCTAAGTAATGGGAACCACGCGAGTAGAGGTTCTCTATCGGCCGTAGTAAAAAGTGTGTAGTCATTGGATGATGCACATGGATCCATGCGCTGGATGTGTGAGAGCAATCCGATTGCTGGTCGGCTAGAGAGCCGTGGCGTTAGAGTGGTTTACTCGTATGTGGGTTTCCAGGTGTCGAAGGCTCTTAGTGAAAATGATGATTGTTAATGTGGATAACCATGATACATGGCTCTGGTTGATGATTTTCAACATTATTCGATTGTCAAAGTTTGTTTAAACGGCTCTGGTTGATGATTTTCGCTAGTATTAGATAGTCAAAGTTTGTTTACACGCTGCGCGTTATGATAAAAGTAGTTTTGATAGTACGTACATAAGCAAGCGTGAGTAGGTACTCTGTCGGTAAATTCTTGCTTATTGAGAACGAAGAGCGTAATCAAATTAAACTTGACGTGAAGTCCAAAGAGCCTTTCGAAGTAATGGAAGTTCTTGATGGTGATCTTTACACCTTAAAATCATTGTCTGGTAATAGAACCTACAAATACACATGATCGAATTAGATGGATGCCTTAAAGCGAAGTACCATCTTAGCTAATTTGTGTCACCGAGTCTGATGTAGAAAGCGCCGGTGAAGGCACGTCTAACGCGGGTAGTTAAACACACACACCATGGCTACGTATTCGGCCGCACTACACGCTTCAGTCGTAGTCGTAACTGCGATTCACTGGTGGGTCGTTCAGGGCGCGATGCGCGGCTGGAGGTGTAGGGTTGAGGTCTGGGTCTCGTGAAGACTACTTTGGTTTGGTTGGTCTGTGGAGACCAGGATGTAAGCGTAGTACAATGCGATGCTACAATGAAAGTTTAATACGCTGCCGAGCAGCTGGGCCATGATGTACGTGTGTGTGAAGTTAATTGAGTTTACTATACCTGTACTATCGTTTGGTTATCTTGGATTTGAGGCATCTGTTCTATAACCCTGTCTGTAATTAACCTGACTATAGTCAGGAGTGGTCGAGCTACGAGTATGTGATACTTTGCGTGTATGTTTCTTTACAGATTAACACACGAGGACGTGTGACTCGTCAGTTTGGCCGTGTCGTCGCAAGCGATATCAAGACGACAAAATAATCAAAATACTAATTCCGGTTGATTTCATAATATTGGTCAAACCGGAACTTAATTCTCATTGGTTGATCGGTTAGTACAGTGAACGCCGTGAGGTGGCGCTATAACTTCGCGCCATTTTCTACACGTGGACAGAGCCGATTGGAGAGCGGCCGGCATTCGACTTGCGGAGCGCACGCCGGACGGTTGAGAGCATACCATCGGAACTGTCATGTTCACCGTACAAACCTTTGTTTCTTACTGCTCATAAAGTGATTGTAAATTACCGAATAAACGTGACTGTGATTTGTGCTTTAAACTGGGTTGCCCGAGTACCCACCTTCCTCATGGAACCCGTACCAAGAAACTATGATGATGGCCCTATTATCGGTACGCCCACGATCGCGCCGTCATACTTATTGTTTTATCCTGGTTACATATCGATACCCAGGATGTCTGCAGAGTTTCGTAGCTAATTTAAATTGATCCTGTAAAATAACTAGCTAATGCCCAACATTTATAATGAGCACTGTACCAAAACAACACGCGGCGCTTACATTCAGCACCGAATTCACAAAAAGGAGACGGAAAGATATTGTTTGCCCTCAAAAAAGCACAAAGCATGCTTTCACAGCCAAATTTTATATGTCCGAGGTACATATACCGCTACTCTACAATAGGCTAAATGATAATGGCAACATCTACTCCTTAAATCAGAGTAACTGCAAGAAAATCCTTATGCAGACTCTTCAAACTATGTCCTATGAAGATACAGAGAAGTTATTAGTTGTACTAAAGTAAATATTGTTCGTAATATATAATTTTATAAACGTTTTACATGTGTACCAATAAGATAAATATGATAATTAAGTGATTATTTAATAAATTATTGTTACCTCCAATCGCCTGAAACACAGGATTACCTAGTTCAGGCACAAAAAAATGGTGAAACTGACATAGATTTAAGAAAAACTGTATTTACCGTTAGTCCTTATATTATTGAATAAATTTATTATTATTATTATTATGTGTTGCAATGCCTTTTTCTTCTCAGTGTTGGGACTTGTTTTTTCACATCCATAAAATTCGTTTATTTTATTTCTTATCTGAAATATCAAAATTATCCAAATTGGAAACTGACAATTTTGACAGTTCTAAAATGTTTCCATGCAAAAGTTTAGAAAATAATTCGTGGTCAGCTTTCGTTGGCCAAACTATTCATATCTTGGATGAGTTTCTTTTTGAAAAAATGAAAAAAAAAGTACTCGTATTTATTACAGGAATAGGAATAGAAGCAGCAACTTACAACGAAACCAACCACCACCTCCAAACCCACCACCACTACTACCACCTTTTTACCAAATGAAATTAAATGAAATCGCTTATTCTTACAATAGGACATCGGAATCACTTTTACACGTCATCTATACATATAAATAAAATTGGAGTGTCTGTTTGTAATATTGAAATAACCGTTTTTTAGTAAATGCGTATACGGTACATACACCAAAATAACATTATTTACAATTTTTGTCTGTCTGTCTGTCTGTTTGTTCCGGCTAATCTTTGAAATGGCTGGACCGATTTTCACGGAATTTTTATTGGCAGGTAGCTGATGTAATAAGGAGTAACTTAGGCTACTTTTATTTTATAAAAAAAAACCTTTAACTTTAAAAAATAAAGTAATGTTGCAATGTCCAAGTACTGTACAGTACCGCGCGCAGCTCACGCGCATGCCACCACTGTGCCGTCACGTCGGGCGCCTCCCACCACTTCTTCATTAATAAAAAGGTTTAGTATATATGAAAAGATTATGAAGTAAGTAGTGATACATTATTAACATTAACAAATAACTATACAATTAAAAATGACCCAGCGAAGCGAGTATTCACAGCTAGTATTAAAATATAGCTTATCTAGATGGAGTCGACATTTCCTATCTGACTTCGCAAGTAAAGGACATTTGGGTAGGCTGCATAAAGTACCCAAAATGCCAGACCATCATTAAAACTAATTGAGAAAGAAAAAAAAAATATATATATAATGACTCAGATGGTGCTCACAAGCACAATAAATTAAGTAATATAATACTTTCCGAAGTAAATATTAATCTAAATTTGTATATAATATTCAGCAATGTCATTTTAACCTAACCACTTAAAAGATTGCCAGTATGGACACGTTCTAGCTACATTATATTCGTGCTGCACGACTCCAGGAACGTCCAACACACTACAAGACTGCATAACCAAGCCTTAGGTTTGAGTCTTTTTATTAGGTTTTTTTCATAGGTAGGCGATTATTACCATTGTTTTTTGCAATTTCCCATCTCAGTTTGAACCCGAAATCTGATGTACTTCTGCTAAACCCTTCGTCAGGGGAAGACAGACGTGATGTTATTGTGTTCCTTACTCAATTTTTTACTACCTATTCTTACCCATCTGATTATGACTATAACTTAGTTCGAGCCAGTTAAATCTTTCTTGAATAAGTCTATCCATCTCGATATATCCGTCAACCCGATATAGAGACAAGAGTTACAGCAAACTGAAGAAGCTTTTGCCAAGTGCTTGGTAAATTTCTTGGCGCCATCGAACAAATATTTGCACATAGCATAAAGATTATTCTAATAGTTTCACTTACGACCTTCAGTGTGGGAAAAATACAACAAGACCGTCTTCTCAGGAAATATAATAATGCAAATAAGATCATATCAATTGTAGTCGTTCCGAAGTGCAGGTACGTTAAAACTAGATATTCTATCTAAAATCGTCTCTTTTAAAGATAGACAACTACGAAAATAATTAATGGTTTGTAATGACCTCTAAGAATGTTTGATGGGAGGCTTTACTAACTACCGTATACTGAAGGTCTACTCACTGTGTAATACCGGTAGCAGTACACAATTTAATTAAGTTTCCTTCAATCTTGTCTCTTCTCGTATTCAGAGTATAAATGCTTAGTAGCACTAAGTCATGCCAAAACCATAAGTATCGTAACCTAATAATATTAAATCAATAAATAAATTAAAGGCTCCGAAGTCTTTTCATAAAAAAACGTAGGTAGGTATGTCATCTAGGATCATACTCAGAACCATGGAATTAGTATGTACTAAATAATTAGAATTTATAATGCATGACATGTCATATTATGGGGAGAGACTTCTGGCTGAGTAATAACCAGTCGCACGGGTCGGTAGTTCAGGTTAAGCTACGGTTGCCGCGGTTGGTCCGTGGATGAGTGACCATCTTTACATAATAATATCAAGACCCCTCCGTGCCTCGGAAAGCACGTTAAGCCGTTTGTCCTGGCTATAATTTGTGGATCTTTGACAGTCGTAACGGGTCTTCAGAAGTCCGAAAGTCTGACAAACAGTCTTGCCAAGGGGTATCGTATCACCCAGTAACTGGGTTGTGGAGGTCAGATAGGCAGTCGCTTCATGTAAAATACTGGTTTTCGGCTGCATCCGATTAGACTGAAAGCCAACCCCAACGTAGTTGGGAAAAGGCTAGGTAGATGATGATAATGTGACATTATGGAAACCGATACCAATACAGTTGGGAAAAGGCTGGACAGATTGATTGATGTGATATTCAAACAACTAGTAAAATTGGCCTATTCACCTTAAACGATCTTCAAGGTGAAACCACCTTCATATTTATGTCTGGATTTACAATTTAGTATGGACTAAATTGTAAATACTGGATATACTATTAGGTGTACAAATAAGTTTTAAGGGTTCTTTTTTTAAATTTTGAATTTTTATTGAGAAAAACTGGTACAATGTATATCATTCAAAATCTTGCCCGTCGCTTTCTATTACCTTTGCCCATCTTTCAGGCAGCATACGGATACCGCGTTTAAAAAATTCCTCATCTTTTGAGGCGATCCTAAGAATCGAGCCAATTTTTCACATCTTCGTAAGAAGTGAAGTGCTGCTCAGACAGCGCATCAGCCATTGACCGGAACAAGTGGTAGTCCGAAGGAGCAATGTCTGGTGAATACGGCGGGTGAGGTAGGACATCCCACTTCAGTGCCTCCAAAGTTTCCTTGACAACTTTAGCAACATGTGGCCGAGCATTGTCGTGCTGAAAGATCACTTTGTCATGTCTTTTGGCATATTGGGGGCGTTCAAGCTTTAATGTTCGACTCAATTGCATCAATTTTTGTTGATAACATTCCGCAGTGATAGTTTCGTTAGGCTGGAGTAGCTCATAGTAGATAACTCCGAGTTGATCCCACCAGATGCACAGCATTATCTTCTTGCCATGAATACTCGGTTTGGCCGTTGAAGTTGAGGCATGGCCGGGCTTACCCCACGATTTTCTGCGCTTTGGATTGTCGTACTGGATCCACTTTTCGTCTTCAGTCACTATTCGATGTAAAAAATTCTTCCGTTTTTGCCTTTGGAGCAGTTGTTCGCACGTGAAAAAACGGCGTTCGACGTCTCTCGGCTTGAGTTCACTTTTGCACCATACCTAATGCCTTGAGACGGTTTGAAATCGTTTGTTGAGTCACTGCCAAGGATTCAGCAAGTTCCTCCTGAGTTTGGCATGAATCTTGGTCCAGTAATGCTTCTAACTCAGCGTCTTCGAACTTTACTGGCCTCCCTTTGCGTTCTTTGTCACTAATGTCAAAGTCACCACTTTTAAAACGCCGGAACCAATACTCTCATGTTTTTATTGATGGAGCATGCTTTCCATACGCTTCAAATAGCAGTCGATGCCCTTCAGCTGCAGTTTTCTTCAAGTTGAACCACAAAAGCAGTGCTTCCCGCAAATGTTGTTTAGTTGACACAAAAGTTGACATAGTTGGAGCACAAAAATGCGTGTCGTTTACACTTCAACGAAATAAAACGGACTATGAGAGGAACATGGTTACGTTTTAACATGAATACGCAAGTTTCAAGATAGTCCGATGCGATGTAGTACTAGTTATGCCATTTTTTGTAAACCCCTCAAAACTTATTTGTACACCTAATAGTAAAATATTGGCGCTGATTCCCTTGTTCACAAATTAAACTAAGTTTTAGTCAGCGCCTGACGTAAATTGACGTATTTAGGAAGCCAATTTTTTCATCGCGTCTAAATTTGGCTATGGAGTATCTTAATTTGACAAGACTAACATAATATTTATGTTCTGTCCTTCTCTTAATGAAATAGAAATAAAAAGATGCACTGAACTTAAATTTAATTTAGTTTCTGAACAACAAAATCGGCACCATTATCTCTTACTTGAAGGCTTGTAATAAGTAGATACCTTACCCAAGCTTAGCTTATAAATTGTACTCGGTAGGTACTTTAGCATTCTCTATTCGAATGTATTCTGTTAAATGATATTTCTAAAGGTACACGAGAAGCTTATTACGACTAATAAAAGGTATGCGAGAAGCTTACACCGACTATTCACAGAGACACATTTTAATAATCTTAAAATTATAAGCGCATCCTAGAAATAAAATCTCGGAATATTTATAGCGTTAAGCTCTTACGAGAAGTTCATTTATAAAAAACGTACACTTGGATGCAAGGGCCCCGACTCCCGCTCGCCTTCCCTTCTTATTAAACGTAAGTTATGTGGCATCGCAGATGGACTTTCAGTGTAAGTATAAAGTTTAAAGATTTCACACAGATTTCATATTTAATGGCGTCATAATCACTCAAAATTGATTAAACCATAATAATTATGTATTATTTTTTTCTACGGTTTCATGTTGATTGCGTTAAATGCATAAAAGATGAGATAAAACTGAACATAAAAATTAAATGTCAAAGTTTTGTAAAGCCTATAGATTGTGCCCGTTGAAGTCTTTTGTAGGAGAGTTGTGACTTAGTGAGCGCGCTTTGTGAAGCACCGCCCGCTACAAAATAATGAATAAAATACCGAATCCGTCACACAACAATAGAGCACTATTGGGAAACTGGACTACGGCCAATATGGCCGAACAGATCTCATCCCAAGATTGTCTCACCGGTACTTTAATCAACCGATAATTCATCTCGACGGAGTACACAGCGAGTATGATAGAAAGTAGATACAAGATACGAATCATTCTCGCAATAATAATCTATTTCTTGCTTCTGATAGAAATCAAACATTGAATACAAGTACCTACTATTTGACTTATGTAACCTTCTATGTACCTAATTGTTTATACTAAAGTATTTTACAGGTTTTTATTTGGTTTCCTTATCGTGCTATGTCGTCATTTTGTAGAACAGGTATGGGCTGTATTTCAATAGGTGCTCATAACATTTTAGAATTTCGTATTTATCCAAACAATTATTAAAGTAGGCAGTATCGTGGTACCTTGGAGAACATGGAAATGTGTCAATTAGTTTGAATATACAAAAATTTACCTAAAATGCAGATGCAGATGCAGAAGCGTTTGCTTATTTCGTAACTGTCTTATGAAAAGCATCATCATCCTTATAAACATTTGACATTTTGGTGGCTAATGGATAAACACTAAGTTAAAATTAAGAATGAAGTCACGTTAATCCTATCTGCTATGGTAGTGTGAATTACGTAATGTTAGTAGTGAGATATTCAGCGAAAGGTCACAGTGCTCGGTGACCGTGGCGGGCAGAGGGTACGGGGCGGGGAGAGCGGCGCCGCGAGGGAGAGGGGGGCTGTTCGGCGACTGACGCACGTCATGACAACACCACCTTATAATGTGTGTTTAAAAAGACAGGAAATCATGACCGACTGCTGAGTACCAGTAATGACGTCGACAGCATGATAACTGGATCGTCTTCGGCAAGTTTATGTAAACATAGGAATGTAATATTTACGTATTATCAACATAGGTAGCATGAAACGTATTACACGCTGATTATATGCAAACGGTCATTCTAGCCGCGGCATTGGCCAGGATATGGCTGCTTCCGGTCCTCTTGCCCACGAGGCGACTGCCTATACTAACGGTAACTACTCAGTACGCAAGCAGCAATTTTCCTTCAAGGAAGAATAAATCTAATAACATCAAAAACGTGTTCCCACTTCTGATATTCCATTTGATATCCGTTTTATTCCTCAAAACACTGTGTATTTGTGTAACCGTATAAAGAACAGCAGACAAAAAAACATGTTAACCTTATGACATTCAAAAGCGATAAACAACATGAAAAAGACTAGAAACGCTATTTGGATCTTATACTAAATAAAAATAAAAAACAAGTTACATATTTGATTCATTGTTTGAAGTCGTCTGAAGCTAAACTAACACTCCAATCGCCATCTAACAAAACTGCAAAAATAAAACTGCTGTGATGAGATCAACATCAATCAGGAAGCTACGTCATCCCTCTTTATTAGTACTTGCTAGTATCAGATAGATTCAATCTAAAGAAAATCACTTAATACACAAAAGAGTGATAGATTGTCTTAGTTGAAGAACAATAGACATCTTACAACATATTGTAACCGCTTTACTAAGAGGCTAGTAAGAGGCTGACTTATGTGTTCCAAAGTCGGAGCTTGTCCCAATTCGGAGATGGCACATGTGCAGTACCGCAACATTTATACTGGGTCTACTCAGAGCTTACGCCACAGTCTCACTGCGTTAACGCCTACGCTAGTACTACGCCGGGCCTACGAAAAGTCTACGCCACTGCTACTCTGCGTCCACTTCTACGCTGGACCTTCTACGCTGGACTGTATGTATTGACACACAGTACATACAGAGTTTATGTTTAAGTTAAATGCATGGCATTAGAATGTACTATATAAGGTGTAACTTAAATAACGCACAACCTCTTAAGGGGTCATTGTACTCATCATTATGAACAACTTTTACTATGGGACCAAACCTTAAATTGCGAAAAAAAAATCAGCTGTTCCCTACATTTATGTTCGCATTTTTTTTTCGCGATTTCCGGTTTGGTCTCATAGTAAAAGTTGTTCATAATGATGAGTACAATGACCCCTTAAGAGGTTGTGCGTTATTTAAGTTACACCTTGTATAGAACAATAACTTTCGTTCTAAAGAACCTTAGGAAAACATTGAAAAACTACTCATCTCTTATAAACCTAGTGCTGACACATAGCATGTTACTGCTATTTAAGGCGAAACCATCAGGGAAGCCCAAATTTTCTAACGTTTTTTTGCAATTCATAGGTCAGTATCAGTTGTATATACCACATTTGTCGACATGAAGCAGATACTACATAGGTTGGAAGTGAGAAGTGGCAAATTAGGACTATAGAGGACGGTAGATTGTACGGGAAATCTATCGGGCGCCTATAACATCCAAGCATCGATACTGTGGCCAGTTTCGTTTATCTGGGTTCTAATATTAACACGTTGAGCGCCATGTGTATCCTTCCAGAAACACTAAGTATCACCTTCAGAGGCCACGTGTTTCCTTCGGGAAGCACAGTCAGTGCTTCATTTGGAGGCCAGTGTGCCCGTCAGAAAATTTTGGAAAATTACGCATTTATTTCATACCTAACTATGTTATTAAAATAGCATGAGAATATGAATTGGGCAGAAAAAGTGCAACTTCCAGAACATGAAAAACACAGTTTATGGGCTTGGCGCTCAATGTGTTAATAATGAAGGCAGCTGTGTTCCAGAAATAAAACAAGAGATAGCCATGACTAAAGATGCTATGACACGCCTCCAGAACATCTGGAAAAATCGTGGTATATTTTATAAAACCAAAGCCTGATTGGCCAGAGCTCTAGTTTTCCCGATTTTCCTCTATGGAGTTCAGACGTGGTCAATCCGAGCAAGAGAAAGACAAAGGATAGACGCAATTGAAATGTGGTGCTGGAGGCGTATGCTCCAAATACCATGGACAGCCAAACGCACTTGTGTCTGTCTGTCCTTTCCCAACTCGAAATCAAGATCCTACAGTTTTTCAAAACGTATTTTCACTTATTTCGGCCACATAATACGAAGGGAAGATAGCAGGCATGAAAAGCTGGCCATTGTTGACAATACTGAAGGAAAGAGAGCAAGAGGCCGGTCGCCGATACAATGGTCTGACCAAGTAAAAGAAGCTACGGCCTCAAGCAAATTTCAGCAGATGATGATGACAACTTTGGACCGGAGTCGATAGAGGCAGATAGTCCGCTTAAGGGGGTCACAATCTTCGGTAATGAGGGACCGATTGAAGAGGGAAGAAGGATCAGGTTGTAGGGTGATCTAAATATGATTCACGATCATATTGTATATATGATTATTTTAATCAACATGCAACCTGACACTGACCAGCAAATTGCAAAAAAACATAAGTAAATTCGAATTTGGCTAACTTAGCGCATCCCCCTTAAATCAGCAGATTCTAAATCTTGCATCTGGAGACGCTACGGCATAAAAACCAAATATCAACTATCTTTTATGAAAAACCTCCTAATAAATTATTTATTTTCATACAATGTGAAGACAGTTAGTAAAATGGAAAAAAAACAAGCACGTGCCGACAAGCCAGAGTAAATGACAATACCTTACTGCTACATCAATTGGCAAAAACGAAACTTATTGAACTGTTGAATACAAAAAAATAAATTATTATTCTGAAGGGATCACAGTGCGGTAGCTCAGTGCCATCTTGAGTCAGACAAGCTTTGAACGTGACAACGATATGAAATAAATAACTATGTATATTACAAATATATTTTAGTATTGATTCAAAGTATTCTAAAGAAAAGGAAGCTATATTTTATTTATTTATCATTTTATTACTTAGACACAATTGTTAGAGTGTGTTCTATTTATCTCTAAATCAGGACATACTAGGGGCGTTCAATGTAATCTTGGTATCAGGGTGATTTACTGATGACGTGGGTAATTTGACTAATTAATTAATTAATGACATTATCTAAAGGTATAAAAGAAAATTTCATAGTTTGCTAGTTAACCTTAGTCAACGACACCTGGAATGGCTACCGTGACAATGGTGCCGATTGCGTTGTTCACAAACGAAACTAAATTTATTAGGTTGTCTCATAAGTTCTTGCCATATTTTATTTTTCTCGAATTTTCTCGTATTTAAACTAAAGTGAATTCAAGAAAATTCTAGATCTTTCTAGTAAGGATGAGTATCTTTTATGGTGAGGGTATAAATAGGCGCGGACGAAAAGCAATCATTGGTTTTTAGTGAAAATGGATCAGCGTCAACTGCGAGCAATTATGCTATATGAGCATCGACTTAAAGTCTCTTCAACAGAAACGGCTAAAAAGATTAACACTGCATTTGGACCGGGTACTACTAGCGATCGGACTGTTCGT
Organism: Eremobia ochroleuca; assembly: GCA_949629135.1. Lineage (NCBI taxonomy): Eukaryota > Metazoa > Arthropoda > Insecta > Lepidoptera > Noctuidae > Eremobia > Eremobia ochroleuca. The sequence continues at coordinate 11,151,623 of OX451396.1, forward strand.
TTCTGGTACAAGCGTTTTGACACCGGTGATATAAGCTACGAAGATCAACCTCGCCCAGGCCGACCCACCAGCTTTGATGAAGATGCTTTGCGTCACGAACTTGAGCTACATCCAGACTATAGTACGCGCGATTTAGAGAAGGCGCTTGGACAATCCCACGCGACTATAGATCGTTATCTCAAATGGATGGGATATCGCAAAGTGATGTCACGTTGGACACCTCATGCGTTAACGGACCATGACCGAGCCGTTCGTGTGGCCATTTGTCAAAGTTTGTTACTTCGTCTGCACAGACGAGACTTTCTCAAGGACATTATTACATGTGACGAGAGCTGGATACATTATGAAACTAACACGCGTCATGCCTATTGGATTCCTCGCGGGGAAAACCCACCCGCCCAGCCTAAACTTAATGAACACGGTCGTAAGATTATGTTGTCTGTTTTCTGGGATCGGCAAGGAATGATTTTCTGGGAACTCCTCGAATCTCATCAGACTATTAACGCCAATCTGTATGCGCAGCAGCTTCGCAAACTAGCAGAGATGTTAAAATTTAAGCGGCCAAAACGACTTGGAGTCCAACTTTTGCATGACAACCACGACCTCATTGCGCCAAGTTACCACATAAACAGCTGGAGGAGCTAGTATAGCTGACTGTTCCATATCCACCGTATAGCCCGGATCTTGCGCCTTCAGACTTTCATTTATTTCGAGCTCTTAAATTTCATTTACTAGGAAAAAAATTCTGGAAGTATTAAAATATAACTTGAAAATTTTTTCCGAGTCCCAGCCTGCCTCATTTTGGGATATTCAAATTTTGACTAGTAGATGGCTGACTATTGTTGATAACGAGGGAGACTATATAATTGATTAAATGTATTTTTTATTAATAAAAAAATATTAATAATAATTGGTCTTTTAACTGGCAATAATTTATGAGACAACCTAATAAGTTCAGTGTATCTTTTTCTTTCTATTTCATTAAGAAAAGGATAGAAGATAAATATTAGTTTAGCCCTGTCATATTAAGATACTTCATAGACAAGTTTAGACGTGATTTAAAAAAAAGCTACTTAAAATACGTCAATTTACGTCAGGCGCTGTCTAATTTGACAGGACTAAACTAATATTTATCTTCTATCCTTTTCTTAATGAAATAGAAAGAATAGGATGCACTGAAATTAAATTCAGTTTAGTTTGTGAACAAGAGATTCGGCGCCAATGTTGAAGAAAATTAAGCACCGCGCTGTTATTAAATTCCTTACCATACATATAAAAATTATAAAACTATTAACGAAGAGATGGTGGCTTTTTACCAAGATCTGCACCTTCGTTATCTATGGTTCAAAAGTGGTCAAGTGAATTCAAAAGGAGCAGAGAGAGTATTGAAGACGACACTCGCTCGGGCGGCCCGGTTACTGCCTCTACGGAAGGAAACGTGAAAAAAGTTGAGAAGCTTATACTGGAGGATGCCCGAATGAAGATCAAAATGATAACAGAGATGATCCACCACTCTGTTGGGTTGGTTCCGTGCACACTATTCTTCATGACCTTCTTTACCTTTCAAAACTCAGTGCAAGATGCTTGCCGCGAATGCTCACGGTGCCACAAAAGCAAGTGCCAATCGAGTGCTGTAGAGAGTTTTTAGAGCTCTGTGATGAAGTTCCATCAAATATTTTCGATCGAATTGTAACTGGAGATGGAACGTGGGTTCATCATTATGACCCTGAAAGTAAACAAGAGTCCATTCAGTGGCAATAGAAGGATACTGTGCCCCCTAAGAAATTGAAAGTCAATCCGTCTCCCGGAAAAATCGTGGCCACAGTGTTTCGGGACTCAAAGGGAATTTCGCTGATAGAGTACACAAAAAAAATGTGAAACCATAAACGCAGCATCCTACGCATCTACTTTACGAAATTTATGGGAAGCAATTAAAGAAAAAGCACGGGGTAAACTGACGGTGTGTTGCTTCTTCGCGACAACGCCCTGGTCCAATCGGCGCGTGTTTCCATGGCTGCTGTGCGAAATTGTGGTTTCGGAGAAATTAACCACCCACCCTATAGCCCGGACCTAGCCCCGAGTGATTATTATTTCTTCCCTAATTTGAAAAAGGCTTTCGTGGGAAATGATTTCTCAATGTTGAAGAGGTCAAGGCGGCAATAAATGCGCATTTTTTAGAGAAAGAGGAAATTAAATTTTTACAGGGTATTGAAAAGTAAAGTAGATGTAATAAATGCATTGGGGTAATGGGAGATTACATTGAAAAGTAAAAATTATTTTAATTGTATTTACGTCTGTTTCCATACCGATACCGAGAATACATTGAACGCCCCTCGTATGACCAAATCGAGATCCAGCCGCTGCTGCTTTATGCACTAACTTCCTTACCTACTACGCATACGTATAAGATTGGCAAATCTCTATAAAATGTAGATAGTTATAATATACACAACTCACACATAACAAAATACAATCACATATTAACACACAAAACATCCATTACAAAAGAGCGCAGTAATACTATAAAAGACTCCAACTATAGATATCATTACAAAATGATTTGGTTAATGTTCGAATGTTTATTAATAATCTGAATATTATAAATGGCTATCATAAACAATATTAATAATGACCTAGACCAGATAAATTTCGGAAACTCCTTTAACTGTAACCCTGAAGACTGTCCCAAATACATCAACTCAACTGAAAGTAATATAAATATACTACATTTAAACATACGTAGCGTAAACAAAAACTTTAACCAACTTCAAGTATTGCTGAATTTGATAAAAATAAACCTTGACATCATTGTTTTGACGGAATGCTGGCTGAGTAAAGTCAAGACACTACCTGTCCTAGACGGATTTCAGACTCACTCTTCAGCGATCAACGCTAACCAAAACGATGGAGTTATAATATTTACAAAATTAGGGTTACAAAGCTCCGTGTGGGAGCCGTCTTTTGAAGGGGGGAATTGCCTAGTATGTCAAATAGATAAAAAATTATCTGTGGTTGCCGTTTATCGTTCCCCTTCCTTCAATTCCAGAGAGGCATTCAACAATTTCACGACAAGTCTGTGTAATGTGTATCAGGAAATATCCTCCAGCCCTACTACCGTGCTCGTAGGAGATCTAAATATAGATATAAGTCCAAGCTGTAGTAACGACCAAAGCTTCGAATACCTTACAATTAACGCCTCGTATGGGCTGATGCCGACCCACCTATTCCCTACTCGACTAGAGCACTGTATTGATCACCTGCTCCTCAAATCTAACTATAGATCCATCACACTTGTATTGGAATCCCATGTTACGGATCACAAGCCGGTTCTTTTATCGATAGCTCACGTTAGTCCGACAAGGAAAATTAATAATGTCATCACCCGCCTAGATTACGAAGCCGTTATTGTTGAGCTAGAAAACACGGACTTTACGATAATATACCAAATTGATGACGTAAACGAGTGCATGAATAAATTTATAAATATTGTGAGATCAGTAATTACAAAACATTCAAAACAGGTTAAAATTCCCAGGCAAAAAAGAACAATTAAGCCATGGATGACCCCTGGTCTATTAAAATGTATAAAAAATAGAGATAAAATGCACATTAAAACAAAAAAAGCTCCTGATAACCTAATCCTGAAAACAACATATACGCGCTACAGGAATTTCTGTAATAACTTACTTCGAAAATTAAAAATAGCTTACGAAACGGCAGAGTTAGAAAAAGCAAGAAATAATCCTAAACTCTTATGGAGCACAATTAAACAAATAACAAACACGCAAAAGACTCAAATCAGCCCCTCAGAACTACTCAAATTAAGAGACGATCCTAAATCTTCCTTAAACGAGGTAAATCATTTCCTTAGTAATGTAGGTAAAAACTTGGCTGCACAAATTGTGTCACAGGCACCTGGACAGACAACAGCAGCAGGTGACCAATCTCCTTCTACTCAAATTAAAAACAGCACTCATAACACAACTGGGAGTTCTCTTGCCCTGTTGGAAGTGGATGAAACAGAAGTGGATTCTCTCATTTTGCAATTGCGTCATGACTGCGCCGTAGGTTGGGATGGGATCTCATCCATGTTGTTAAAAGCATGCCGACATGTTTTGGTTCCCCCCATAACCTTTCTCTGTAATCGCAGCCTTCAAACGGGTGTATTTCCGGATGCCCTGAAAAAGGCAATAATACACCCAATTCACAAGGGAGGGGACAGAAGCTGTGTCAATAACTATAGGCCAATCTCTGTCTTGACTGCCCTTTCCAAAATGCTGGAGAGGATCCTGGCAAATTCTTTAAGGAACTTCCTGGACAAACACCACATCATTGCCGAAAACCAATACGGCTTTCGTACAGGCGTGTCGACGGAAGATGCGGTTTTAGACTTTACGCAACAGGTTGCCAGGAAGCTAGACAGTAAAATAAAATGTCTGGGGATCAGTCTGGACCTTTCTAAGGCCTTTGACACGGTTTCTGTTCCCAAACTTATTGACAAACTGGAACGTATTGGTGTGCGTGGAATACCACTTCAAATTTTTAAAAGTTATCTCAATAATAGAACGCAGCTTGTCAAAGTGGATACTTATTATAGTGACGAGGAGCCAATAACGTATGGCATCCCCCAAGGTAGTATACTCGGCCCCATACTCTTTCAAATCTACGTGAACGACCTCTGCATAATGAAACTGCCTAACTGTGACATCTACGCGTACGCGGATGATACCGCGATCCTCGTTTATGCTCCTACTTGGGACATGGTTAAGACTACTGCAGAGGAAGCCCTATCCAAAATATTGAACTGGCTAAACTCTAACCTTCTGACACTCAACTTAACCAAATCCACTTACATCCCATTCGCAATCCGACGTAACACGAGACCGTCTCATACCTTTAGTATTGCAGCCCACTCATGTTCGAATCCATTAGCTGCTTGTAACTGTCCAACCCTTACCAGATCTGACAATATTAAATATCTCGGAGTCCAGATTGATGATGGACTAAGATGGGACAAACAGATTGACGCCCTTACCACAAGAGTAATGCGCCTTATACACGTATTTAAGTCACTGAGGGAGTCGGCCAAACTTGACACTCTGAAGATGGTGTATTATGCTCTTTGCCAATCTGTTATTGGATATTGTATTACTGCATGGGGCGGTGCAGCAAAAACTAAAATGTTAAGACTGGAACGAGCGCAAAGAGCCATACTCAAGGTAATGACTAGGAAACCCTATAGATTCCCAACAATTGAACTATATTCTAACTGCAAAGTCCTTACGGTACGTCAGGTTTTCTTGCTTCGATCGATTCTAAGAACTCATGCTAAGCTGCCACCGCCAAATCTAAATAAGCGACTACAACTTATCAGTGGATATCAACATAAAACCTCCTTCGCAACGCATCAATTTTATATTCTAAGTAATTATATTTACAATAAAATTAATAAAGAATTAAAAATTATAAAACTAAACACACACACGGTAAAAACTAGAGTAACAGAGTGGCTACTAGAGAGGGACTATGCCTACACGGAGTCTCTACTAACATACATTACCTAATCTCTCACGCATTCTGATTCGATACATACACACAAATTTAAACATGCGCGCATGCACCACCCCCTCCCACCCCACCTTTCACACATACACACATACACACACTCACACACAAACTCACCTTCCACTACATGCTCACACACCCTCACACACATATACATATATCAAAACAGAATCACATAAATTATTGCAGCGGTAGAACGACACTGTTCATTAATTGTTGTACAGTAATAGTGGATAAGAATTTTTGTGGCCGAACACTGTTTCTCAAAATACAGGTTATAACCTAGTTTGAGAGGCAGGGTTTTAAAAATTTTGATACAGATTTTACAACAAAACCTAACATAATAAATGTGTAACCATCTACCCATTGATTCTGTAACTATCTGTATTTTTTTATGAATAAACATATATTATTATTATTATTATTATTATTATAGTACTTAGAAGATTCAAGAGATATGATAGATGTGTAGATACGCCGTTCTCCCCGAGAGGACTCGCCCGCTGCGTTACTTATTGCTATGACATTCAAGTCAAGAAAACATTATTAATTTCTTTCATGTGCGATGCTTTGTCGTACTATTGCCACCGCCTATAATGCCCTTTGCGTCCACAATCGTTCATTAAATAAACGTACTTGCAGTACCAACATTTGCATTAGTAAACTTTCTTATTGACACTGCTATATTCTGTGGTAACGATTAATAAAAACATTGACGTCCAATATAAAAAACCTAACTAAAAAATCTCACTGGTTCAAAAACCTACAGCACTTTTACTTTTCAAAGAAGATTAAACTATGTTCACACTGAATTAAAATGGTAGCGTAGGTAGAACTTTAGTTCCCGATGCTTTTACCTATCCACCTTTACCGCACATTTTATTCGTTGGAATTAAACAAAAAGAGCTTCAAGAACTAGACAATGTAGTGTGTTGCCCGAAGGAACTGTGAATTCGTGAACACGAGGTAAGTCGGCGCAAGGCTCGGCGGCGGAAGCGCGGGCGACGCGCCGCGCACTCGTGGGTCCCGCGGATGCTCGGGTTCATTACCCGCGCCCGTTCGATCACGGACCATCCACAATGGGGGCCATACCATACTTAAACGTGCACCGTCTTGGAACCGTTCCGTAGAAACAAAGCAATGTTAAACTATTTCAGTACACTAAATACTTGCAAGAATATTTTAATATAATTTTGTAATCAATGTCAGCGTCGCCAACCGGATCGTAAAACGGTAGATTCGCGCGCCCACATTTAAGGACACAGTCAATATTAGGCTTACATTATGTGTCATAAAATTTGTTATTAAATAAATAAAGTCCTCCCAGACCGTATTTCTGACGCAGCGGCCAATCTCAACGGAGACTAGCCTTCGGCACGGGAGATATTATAGTGCACAAGATTGCGCGCAGACACAGGTGTGCACCCGCTCTTCCCTCACTCTCATAGTCCGATGGGACTGCAATCTGACACGACCGGAGAGATCAGGCGCAGGACCAACGGCTTATCGTGCTTTCCGAGGCACGGGGGTGTCACACCGCTAACTTCCAAACTCCGGGCTGTTACAATTAAAATTACAATTCATTAAATAATAATTAATTGCTTTAATGATTTATTGTGACAGTTTTTTGTTCAAATTTGTGACTACTGTCTAGGCGAAATAATTTAACACTGACAATTATTTTTAATGCCTTAACATTTACTTTAACGCATTTATTTTGTGAACAGAACTATATGGTTAAAACGCTAACCTAAGTCCCTCAAACTTAAATGATAATGACTACATTCTTTACGTCTCTTAACTTTAAGCAATGTTTTTAAGTAAGGGAGATGTATGTTTAGTGTTAACTTAACTTAGGTAGGGAGGAACATTACATGTGAATTAAGTCATTATCGAGAAGTTAAAAGTATTACTAACTTTTTATAATAGGTACTAAATTAAAAGACTAACTAACTAACTATACATACATATAAATATGTGAATACAAAAACCAAAGGATTTAGACATCAAAGTACTCGTCCGCATCGCTGTTATCCGGAAACGTGCCTAGAAGACTGGCATGGCAGCATAAAAATAAGTAGTTAGTTAATACTTATATAAATAAATTCTATCGGAGCCTTTTAAAAAAAAAAGAAGTTAAACTAAAGTGAATATTAGAGACTTTGGTACAACTTCTTGCCATTGTTTTTCTTAAAAATAAATTAATACAGAACCATACATATGTCATGTAAACCAGATACATGTTCGATAAACTAACTACAGCCAAATTGAGGTAACCAGTTGTTTTTGAATATTAATTTATATCTAATGTAAAGATACCTAATTAGGTGTGTGTATCTACATTAAGTAATAACTACGAAATATTTAGAGAAGCTTTCCGGAAAATGTGCATTGGTGTCATTATTGCTTTGTTTCAATTCAAATAAGGAAGTAGAGAACTTACTAAGCTACATTATAGATCGTAGAAAATAAGGACGACAGCTACGTTCTGTAATTATTTAGCGAGCAATGTTTGCTAGTCTTTCAAACTGTTAGTTCAAGTGAAATTACTCATATCAGCACGATATATCAGGTGTTTTATTGGGAGCAGAGTCTATTTGTAGAGATCTCAAATTTCGATAGTTCTACTTTCTATTATTCATACAACCCGAGGAATGTCAAATCTTTAACATTACAAAATACTTTTCATTTCTCATACTCGGAAAGTGCTGTTTGTTTGATCCGTTCATAGTAATTGCTTCCCTCTCTAGGGCGGGAATGAATTTTAAAAATAAATATTTAAAAAAAAAATTTAAAGCTTTTATTTACATCCTAAAAAAATAAAAATAAGATTTAAATTACATTAAACCTATTCATTTTCCAATTACTTTACTAAATTTAATTGTAAATGATAAAATTTAAAATTAATTAAATAATAAGATTTAGCCTCAGTGCTGCACGATGTAAATTTGAGCAATCTTTTCCTTTAAAATTTTTACTATCAACTTATAACGTCATTACACAATTTATATTATATAAAAGCTTGTCGCGAGATTTAAGGACTCGTATTACTTAGTTTGAACTTTGCTTTTTTTAATTAAAATCAATCAGATCAAGTTACTAGTTGACAGGTACTTACAGTACTTAGTTTGAACTTAGTTTTTTTTTAAATTAAAATCATACAGATCAAGTTATTTAATTTACTAGTCTACACAGGTAAATTTCGCGACAAGCTTTTATATAATATAAATTGTGTAATGACGTTATAAGTTGATAGTAGAAATTTTAAAAGAAAAGATGACTCAAATTTACATCGTGCAGCACTGAGGCTAAATCTTATTATTTAATTAATTTTAAATTTTAAAAATAGAACTAATTTTGGTTAGGTAGTCAGCTACGAATTCTTTTTTACTTATCTAAGAAAAATGCTGCGGTCTTGTGAGTGTATAGACAGCCAGTGTGAATTAATAAAAATACCTATTAAGCGGGACGGCCTGCGGCGGTGACGCGGTGTGTTCCATATTTAAAATTTAAAAAAGACTATGCGGAATACTAAGTCTGTAAGCTGTACCGAAATTCAAAAATTTGTTTTTATAGACTAATATTTGATTAGAAATATGAATATTTGATTTATAGCGATTCTGAAATGTTGACCCCAGATTCGGTTAACGACGAGGCAAATACAGTACTTAATCGAAAATCTTTTGCCAGAAATTTCAAAAGAAATATACTTACTTAAATACACACAATGATTTTATGAAGTGGCGAGCAGACAGGAAATAAATGCAACCAACTACTTTAAGGGAGTCTCCGCCATAGATTCCACCGTCTAATCAAATACCAGACTCTCCCAATTTTACAGACATCCAACACAACCAAATTTGTCACAAACAAAAATTTAACTTTAAACAGAAATTGTTCTAAATTCTCAATTCATTTTTAATAGGTACTATTCGTGTTATTTTTATCAATAAATATTTTTTTTAAACTAATATTTTTTATTTCCTTATATTCGAAATGAAAAGTAGAGTGTTTAACACGGGTGAAAGTCGTCAATTCCTTGCGACCCTTGTATAACAAGCTACTATACCACTGTGGTTATTTTTAGGCACATTTTGATCTACTTTAATTAAATCAATGTGTACTTACACTACCTACGTCACATAGATATTTCTGAAATTATTTATTTTGATAAGCACGTATTAGGTATGTTCTCCAATATCAGCTTATGTGGTGGACCACTCTGTTACTTTTTATATTAGGTTGTCTCATAAATTATTGCCAGTTAAAAAACAAGTTATTATTAATATTTTTTATTAATAAACAAATATTTAATCAATTATATAGTCTCCCTCGTTATCAACAACAGTCAGCCATCTACTGGGCAAAATTTGAATACCCTTCTCCCAAAATGAGGCAGGCTGGGACTCGAAAAAATTTTCAAGTTCAATTTTAATCATTCCAGAATTTTCGAATTTTTTTCCTAGTAAATGAAATTTAAGAGCTCGAAATAAATGAAAGTCTGAAGGCGCAAGATCCGGGCTATACGGTGGATGTGGAACAGTCAGCCATCCTAGCTCCTCCAGCTGTTTATGTGTTAACTTGGCGCAATGAGGTCGTGCCTTGTCATGCAAAAGTTGGACTCCAAGTCGTTTTGGCGCTTAATTTTTAACATCTCTGCTAGTTTGCGAAGCTGCTGCGTATACAGATTGGCGTTAATAGTCTGATGATATTCAAAGAGTTCCCAGAAAATCATTCCTTGCCAATCCCAGAAAACAGACAATATAATCTTACAACATTAAGTTTAGGCTGGGCTGGTGGGTTTTCCCCGCGAGGAATCCAATAGGCATGACGCGTGTTAGTTTCATAATGTATCCAGCTCTCGTCACATGTAATAACGTTCTTGAGAAAGTCTCGTCTGTGCGGACGAAGTAACAAACTTTGACAAATGGCCACACGAACGGCCCGGTCATGGTAACGCATGAGGTGTCCAACGTGACATCATTTTGCGATATCCCATCGATTTGAGATAACGATCTATAGTCGCGTGGGATTGTCCAAGCGCCTTCTCTAAATCGCGCGTCTGGATGTAGCTCAAGTTCGTGACGCAAAGCATCTTCATCGAAGCTGGTGGGTCGGCCTGGGCGAGGTTATATCACCGGTGTCAAAACGCTTGTACCAGAAACGAACAGTCCGATCGCTATTAGTATGCGGTCCAAATGCAGTGTTAATCTTTTTAGCCCTTTCTGTTGAAGAGACATTAAGTCGATGCTCATATAGCATAACAGCTCGCAGTTGACGCTGATCCATTTTCACTGAAGACTAATTATTATTGCGTTGCGTCCGCGCCTACTTATACCCTCACCATTAAAGATACTCATCCTTACTAGAAAGATCTAGAACTTTCTTCAATTCGCTTTAGTTTAAATACGAGAAAATTCGAGAAAAATAAAATATGGCAAAAACTTATGAGACAACCTAATATTATATATTGACAAACCGTCTGCCCGGTGTGATGTCCCACTGGCAAAAATGACAAACTTTCATGCCCTATTTAACTCTATTTTTCCCATTGGATTAAAGAAAAGAGGGAAGAATTTTCAAAAATCTCATTTGTCTCATTTTTATCGTATTTCTTTTTAGAACTCTAAGTCTTCGCCCGCAACTTCTCCGAGCAAACATAATTTCCCCTAGATAAGTAGTTATGCCAAGTTTTAAGTTTATGAACCGAAACGTGATTTTTCATACAAACTATTTTCTCCTCAACTCAACTTTTTCGCCTCAATAGGGGTTGATTTTGTAAAAATCGTTAAATACGTTTTCGTAGTTTTACCCTAAGATAATTACACCTATTTTCGTTTTAATCAAGGCAAACAGTAAAATCTTCCCCTAAAAACATGATTACCCCTTTTCACCTAGTTAATGATTGATTTTTGAGAAATCCAAAAACAGAAATCTTATTTTTATGTCAAGTTCATCAAACAAAGTTTCAAATGAATAGACCGCATGTTTAGATGCTTATATTTAGATGCATAGAAACTATATTTACACCCCCTTCGGAGGGTAGTTTTAAAAAACGAATTATGTCAAACTTCATTATTTATGTGAGTACCGATTTGATATTCGCACTAAGTTTCAAGTTTATAAACACAATAATAAAATTCATACAAACGAAATTCTCCCTTTTGGCCCACTTAGGGTTAGAAATCAGAATACAGATAGAATTTCTAAAAATCTATACGTAATGGTCACACTAAGGAAGGATTTTAGAAAATCTTGTGCAATATTTTATGTTTCTATACCCAGCGGTTAAGACTGTGCGTTGTCTACCAGTGAATGAATGAATTTAAGATTTTTATTATGTAGGTAGATATTAATGGTGTTCCATCGTTTCCTTCATTTAAGTCCTTAAGGGTACAGGTAGTTGTACACGACGGGCAGGAGAGAAGATGGGGCGTATCCTGTGACGGGCCTCCATTCTCAAACTGTGTTTTCTGTATTGAATGAGACAAATGACAGAGGTCTTCCGTCGCTAAAAATATAGTTTATCGTCACAAGAAGAAGAAGAAGCCTATCTTAATATTGGCCTCGATTTTAACCTAAAAATATTCTTTTATTAGGTTTGAAATGTTGGATCCCAGAGTGATTTTTATTTTGGAGAATGATCCTTTAAGCCTTAGAAACTTAGAGTCTGTGCGTGTGAGGTAGATTTATTACTTTAAACACCTACTTGAATTTTGAGGACATCCATTTGTAACTTAGTTACTTTCAATAATACCTACATATTATATGAACACTGTACACTGTACCTGCTTATTGTGTTTTAACAAACTCATTGTTCTTTGACCGACTTCGACGTTCCCAGACTGTAAAATACATTTTTTACTGAACATCAAATACCTACGTAGAGTTGCTATGTGCCTACCGTGAAAAGTGAAAACGTCCGTATTTCTATTGACAAACGGGAAAGAAAACACTAAGATTTCACATTCAACTATCTAGTTAAGTATCTTAGGTAGGTATGCAGATAAAAAAGCTTTGTTCCGTAAGGGTCGTAAATTTTAATGTCAGCGATTTCAATCGGTCTGAGTCAAGCTATTCATTTAAGAGTACAGTTTCATATTGTGGAACACGTACTGCAATGATCTGTGATTTATAAACGTTGCTTATAGTTACATAATCATCGAGACTTTCTTCAATGATAGGTTCTGCCGTGCAATTCTGTAACCATCTCACCGTGAAAGCTTGGGTGAAGTGAGCGTGGAGTGAGCTGTCATTCGCTAGGGATTAACACTATTAAGTGCTCACTTTACTTATGATTTCACCGTGAGATTTTTACAGAATCGACCGGCTGTTCTTTAAAAATCTTTTCATGTAATAAAATAGGTATAATTTCAGATTCAAGTTTTTTCGTTGTATCATTTATGGTGATAATAGCAATCGAGTGTGGGATGTCAGGGAAATCATTCTAAATGCTTAGCGAAGACTGTGGGTAGCGCCTATAAGGTCAGCCTTGCACCCACACACGCCTTTTATGTAGGTATCTCAACACTAAACAAGATAATATGATTTATACAAAAAGTCGAATGTCGCTATTTATTTTTATATTAATTTACACTTTAAGCTCAAAGGATAAAGTTGCAAATTGTATAGTTTTCATTCTAGAGTTCGTTTTATTTAACTTGTGGGCATACGCTTTGCAACATTCACCTTTTCCTAAACAGGCAAGCGGATTTTAGAACGGCTGTTGTGGGCGACAATCGTGAGTAGAGGGCGATACTTTGGTGAACATACATTCATATTTTAACGAAATAATTGTTATTACTATTTTAAGAGGCGAACGCCAAAGGAATCTATAATTATTTTATACCTTCCTTATCTTTCTTATTCCCTGCATTATCGTGAATTCGCTAAGAGGGCAGTGATGGCCCAGTGACAGTATTGGTCGGTCATGAGTTCGAACCGAGCAAGCACACATTTTACTTTATGCAATTCATTTATTTGTAGGTATAATTAATCAAGAGATAAGTCCCCCGCAGATAAATACTACCGTGCGTGGGGTCCTGGGTTCGTTCGGTGCCTATCTACCTGATTGGACAAAATATAATACGATTTTTCATTAGGAAATCACACAGCACAGGGAGGCCCGTTTAGTGGTCCAAAATAAATTTTTAGAAGCCTCTCTCCAAGAGCTTTTCGAAACACTCCCATGTCTGTTCAGCTATGATTTTAGTTTAGAAAGCTTAACTAAGGAAGGGTAACATTTTGTTCGACATCCAGATTTACTGTCCCCAAAAATGTATAAAATCCCAGCGTGGAAAAGACTTTCCAGCAATTTTAGCAGTAGATTATTCCTCAAGGGGACAAAGCAGTGTCACGGGTGCTATATTGAATCCTAAGCGTACCGAAGTACCTAGGTATTGTTGTGCGCAGCGAGTTCAGAGTTTTTGAGTTAACACTAGAATCACGCTCTCGCTCAAGAAGCAGATGCCTTTATACCAGAGAAGAATAGCTATACTCTATTGTCCCTGCGAAGTATATTAAAAAGCAATTCGATTTTTGAAATTTTTTTGTAACTTTTCTAACGAAGTTTTTGTCGAGGTGGTCGAAGTTCCAAATTCAAATCACAGTATTAACCAGCTGGTTATAATGAAAGTCAGTACAATAGTATTGCCCGGCTAAACCATGGGGTTATAAAATCTTACTTTAGGTAAGGTTTGCATGACATAATATAATTTAATATTAGCGAGCAGGTGGTGCGATTAATTCTAAAGTGAATTCTACTCAAATGTCCCGTCTGTGTTCGCTTCCACATTTAATCCGTCTGCCTGCAAAGCAAAAGTGAACAGGCATATTCTTCTAGGCACGCTTGTTCCATCATAGACCTCATCTACCGCTTTCCATCAGGCGTGATCGAGTTCAAGAGCAGGCCCATTCAGCAATAAAAAAATAAAAATGTATTTAAAACGACCTCTTATCACATTTTTAGCATAATACCTACATAGTAATTATAACTCTTGGACGGAGGCTTCGAAGAAATCTATTTTGACCACTGTAAAAGCCCACTCTGTATTTATGTCTCCTGTGTCCCGACTCATCATTGCCCAGCCCAATGCCCAGCCCAAAAAACGAATGACCTCAATATGTGCCTTTTTTGAAATGTCTTAGTTGGTCCCAAAAAAAATGTTGTTCATAATGAGTGCAATGACCAGCCAGTCGATTATGTAAAAATCTCACTGTGAAATCATAAGTGAAGTGAGCACTTAATAGTGTTAATCTCTAGCGAATGACAGCTCACTCCACGCTCACTTCACCAAAGCTTTCACAGAATCGCACGGCTGTTTTCTTTTCAGATTGTCATATGTTTACCATGAGATTGATTTGATTATACTCAAGAACAGATGACGCAGCCTTTATAGTACCTACCAATTCCATGCGACGCGGCAAATGTGGAGGTAAGGAGAACTGCAGTGCGATTCTGCAACCATCTCACTGTGAAAGCTTGGGTGAAGTGAGCGTGGAGTGAGCTGTCATTCGCTACAGATTAACACTATTAAGTGCTCACTTCACTTATAATTTCACGGTGAGATTTTTACAGAATTGACCGGCTTTCTCTGTTGTGAAAAAAATTCCGTCAAACTGCATTAAATTAGGGAGGCCCCACAGCAACAACAGGGTACACTTCAAAGAAAGTGCCAAAAGTTATTAGAATAGGATAGAAAAATAATCTCGGACAGAACTTAAAATGATAATAATAACTTAACAACTTAACTTTATAACTTACGTGACTACGTAAATAGTTGAGGTTTTATATATTGGGCTGTCACTAACTAATCTAGTTACTAAAAATATTAAATTTTCTTCCCTTTACCTACGCTAGCGCCATTTTAGAGTGTTTTGGAACTGTTATTTACTGCTTCTAGCTGGACACTTTTTCAACTTTCCGCCCATTTGAGACGGTTCTCCATAATTTCCTCCTACATAGTTGCAAATCAGCCCTTGACCCTCGACTTACTCTACGTCTCATTGCATTGCTCTATGGCTTGCGGATCTTTACAAATAGTGCGACATGAATCTAAATATAAGTGGCGAAGTAGAGAACTAACGTTACACTTACATGTTCTGGATTTGAATTCATTTTTCCTTAGAAGCAGCGCCGCCACAAAGTATCTCAGCTAGTGAAAGATGGAACAATAGCAATAGTTATTTTTAGGATTCCGTAGACGAATGGCAAAGACGTTGCATCCTGACCATCTGTTCGCCTAACCGTGTGTGTACGTCACAATTGTCACATTGTTTATGTATCTTAGTAAGGTTGCTGTCAGAAGTAAAGTTACTGTAAAAAGGACAGTAAGTTAAGTTCTATTTCCTAAAAACGACACATTTTGACCTTATAACTTACGAGTTGTATTTGTGATTTCAATAATATTATTCAGTAAATACCCTATCGGTAAATACACATTCGTTACTGCTGGAAATCATATTTCGAGTATCATACTGAGCTCAGCTCTACATGGCAAAAACGTAAGAAAATTTGAATTTCGCGGACTACATTAGTGCATTCGTCTTTACCAAACCATAAAGTCACAACTTAGTCTTTCCCAGTTTTGCTGTACCTGTTGGGTATTAAAATAAAAAATATATATACTTGTCTATTTATAAGATGGCGGGTGATGAAAGTGACAGGTTTGTAAATAGTAAATGAAATTACAAAAACCAAAGTTGTATTTGATGAATTACAAAGTCACAATGAATAATTGTAAACCTTTGCTCACGAAACTCATAATATGATTTATTATAAGTATCCTAATTACATAACCGGGCTTTGTTTATAGTGATCTAAAGCCATCCAGTGTCGCGATCATAAGAGAAGTTTATGATAGTGAAAATGCTCACATCAAATTTGAAATGGAACTGGAAAGAGCACTGGAGGCCGGCGTTAGCGTTATTGTGATAGAACCGGAGCCATTGGGTGAAGAAACGGCACGTTGGATTTATGTAGGAAACCTCTTGCATAAGGTTTCTGTTTACAGTGGACTCTGTAGCATTGCATCAGGTGTGTGATTTGTAAATTTGTGTACTTCCTAAAACGTACTATATTTAAAAAAAAACAAACAGACAATATTTTAAAACATGCTGACGATGGCCACAAAAAAATTGTGTTTTTAACTGTTGTTTGCAATGCAAAATGTAGCTAACAACAGGTGTTGTTGTTAACAAATTATTACAAGATACACATAGGTATGTGTATCCTGTAAGTGTTTACGTTTACGTGATAATGTAGGGTACTTCATACTTATTACATTTTTTTATACTTTCACTAAAACTTATTTTAATCCATAATTAAATTTGACATTATTCATTTCAGGTGTTGCTTGGAGTTCACTAGCCTGCGCTCCTTTTGGAATTGTGTCAGTGCTTTGTGCAGGTTGCTACACACTGTCATGGCAGTGGGATCCTTGTTGCAAATATCAAGAAGAAAAGAACCGCAGACATTTATCTACATTACCTATGTTGAGTGACCTAACATCTGCATCACCTGTTGTACTGGTACGCACAGACAATAAAAGGAAAATAATATTACATACAACAGTGTCGATGACAGCAACGGCAATATGCTTATGGAGACTATACAACATCTTTAAGTAAAGATTTAGTCTGCAGCTAGCATAATAATGGCATTGAGCTTAAATTAGGAAGTCACATAATGCTCCATCGAAAAGCATAAAAATATATTAGTGCTTTCTAATAAGTTGTTTTTATGTCTGAAGTCTAATATTGTAATTATATAATTTGTTGTAGGATGCAGTGTAAAAATGTTATAAAGTTATTAATAGTAGAATTAGTATAAAAGCCTGTACAAAAGATATTTTCTTGTAATTTAAGGATGCTTTTTAGTTAATCAAATGTGATAGTGGTTTATGAAGGATTCTGTTACAAAGCTAAGTTAACAGTGATCTCCAAAATATAATAACCTCACTGTTATCATGTAATAAAACAATGATGCAATTTAATGACGAATTTTATTCATTTTAGTAACATTCAGTATTGTTTAAACTTCTGAATATTTTATTGTTGCCATATTTATATAAAATGCATTTCAATAATCACTTTTATAAAGAACTCATTTAAATGTAATAATTATATTATACTTACTTGCTATTATAGAATCCCCAAAATAGAAACCTATGCTGTCACCTGTATTACATACACCTACACCACAATAATTTTTAAATGATAACTTAAACTGGACTTCAAGGTCACATATGTGCTCATGTATGAAAAGCTTATCTGGAATCCTTGAGTTGCATGAACCCCAACTCAATAAAAAACTAACTATATTTTATGACAGTAGTTGGGAAAGTGATAATTCACATCCAATTTCTTATGAATATTATATTGCCTACATTCAATATTACAAAACCATTTACATATACAGTATGTATTTTTCTATTGTTAATATGTATCTCCCTAAAATTTAATGAAATACAAAGACAAAAAATTTATGTCATGCTTAGTGTTGGAAAATTTTCTTTCTATGCTTTAGTAATTAAATGGTGTGTTTTCTAAATGCAACTCCTTAAGAAGTCTTATTTGCCCTTCTGGCCATAACCCAATGATATAAAGATGGTGCAGAATGTCTCAAAGTTATTGCTAAGTTTGGCATAAACTGGCTAATAACCAGATCTTTTTCTTTGTTGACTATTCCATCAAGTATCTTCTTTGCAGTATACTGGGGTGTAAATCCGGCAGCAGTACTGGTATCCATTACTGAAACAGAATATATTTAGAAACAACCATTTAGAAGAAAATTTGATGATTAGTCATATTCAAATTCAAATTCATTTATTTCGTGAACACAGGGTACATACAGAAGGTGTTATAATATATAAGATCCGAGCTGTGCTCCGCCAAAAGGCATACAAAATATGAAAGGTTCAACAATAATAAAAAATATTTATATCTGAAAATTCTTTCACCTCCATGTGGTTCACCAGAAGCAGTATATGCATTCAGAGATATAGCAGTCTTTATGTACCCAGGGCTGACTACTGTTACATTGACATTATGCTGATGCATTTCTGCACGAAGTGAATCACCAAATGCTTGCATTGCATGTTTAGCTGCTGCATAAGCAGATCGTTCTGGTATTGCAATAAGTCCTTGAACTGAACTCACAAGCACAATGTGACCTGCTTTACGCTGAACCATTTTTGGTAGAAATTCTGAAAAAAATACAAAAAATATTTTAGTAAAAATCTAAGTTTCAAAATCAATCAATCTGCCTAGCCTTTAAAAATCATCATTTATCGAACATAATATCAAACCCTGACATTAGTAACGTTAATTACAGTCAAGATTCAATTTTTGGCTGCAAAATCTTATAATTATAAAACTTAACACAGTAATCATACTAATCTTTAATAATCATCACCAAGCCTCTGTTCATCAGTCATATCTATACTAATAATAAAGCTGAAGAGTTTGTTTGTTCATTTGAACTAATCTCTGTTAAAAACAGTCTGATTTGAAAAAAATATTTTGCTTTTGGTAGCTCAATTCTTGAGGAAGGCGGAGGCTATATATCATCACGCTACGACTCTTAGAAGCCGAACAAAAAGAAATAAAGTCCGAACGAACGCTAAGCGTAAACCAAGTAACCTAATGTCGCGGGCGGGCGATGCAATACGACGCGGTGGGGGAACAAGAAATTTTACGCGGGCGAAAAGCTAGTAAATACATATTAATATAATGAACTAGCAATTTGACTTTATGGCTGATTTAATCAAACAGGCTTTTAAAAAAACAGTGGTAACAGCTTTGTCCATCAATCTGTTTCTGATTTTTGTAATAATGACACCGACAAGGAGAATTCTCTCGTTTTCAACAGATGTTGGTTTTAGTGTGTTCAAAGCTGTGTAAAGTAGTTCCAAACTTTCAGTATGTTTTCCGGTTGCTTCAAATAACCGGAATTTCTTTAATGTTTTCTTGAAATCAATTTCATCAATTGAATCTCGAGACAACTAAATGTATCTATATGTACGGCGGCTGTGCCACCAGTATAATGTATAGCAGCATTTACTCTTACTTTGAAAAACTTATGAACACAGTTTCTCCACTAGTGAAGTATTTTTTTAGGTGAGCATATAGCAAAGTTGTGTTGATATATTTTTTATGATAGAGTATTTATTTTTTATATTCATACCTTTTGTTAAAGCAACAGCCCCAAAATAGTTAATGGCCATAATACTCTCAAAAACATCTATCTTTGTGTTCAATATAGATCCTCGATGGGAGATACCACCATTGTTTATCAAAATATCAACATGGCCACAAGCATCATAAACATTTTGAACAAATGCACCCATTTCTAAAAATTTTGCAAGGTCAAGCTCCAATACAAGTGGTTCCAAAGTTGCAGTAGGCTGAAATATAAATTATATGTGCTTATAATATATTTTTATTATTCTAGATTGCTATTAGAACTACAGGGTAAAAACATTGCAAAACTAAAAAAGTGGAAACTCAAGCACTTTAAAAGTTATCCCACGAAAATATCTAAGAAATGATCTCACACGAACATACTACAAAGATAAAAAGTCTTCCATATCCTAATCCAGATCATCTCAGACAGAGTTACTTTCACATTTATAATACACTTGTGTGCAAAAAAATCAACCCACCCCATGCTCTTCAAATTGAAACAATATAATTCAAAAGTTTTATTAACAAAAACCTAATATATTAAAACTTTCCTGAAAGTATGTAGATAACATTTGTGAAAGAATTATCAAAACTGATTCATGAGTTTTGGAGAAAATCGTGAACTTACGAATAGGGTGTTGTGAACCTCCTTTTTTTGAAGTCTGTTAACAAAATCAAGTTCAATTTTGATGAAACAAGTGGAAATAAACAAAATTTAATGTTTGTCAATTTCTTTGAAAAAAAAATTCATGTACTTTTTCCATGCAAAAGTGAGTGATGAGGACATCTGAAGAATCGAGTTGATCTTGTCAAGAATATTGCTTTTATCAAAATGAACAAATAAACTGTACCTTACATACCTGCACAAAATATAAAATGATAAATTATATTCATTACAATTTTTGAGATATCTTCTCTCAAATGGGGGCATACGGGTGGTCCAATTCTTGGCATGCAAGTGTATTAGTATGGATATTTGCTATTTCCTACACAAAGACATTTTTGCTTTAAAACATTGGATTAACAAATTAACTCACTTCTATTAGATTGTAAACATTTAATTAATAATTGTACTTACATTATTCATTCAAAATACTATTATACTGCCATACTTTATCAGATTATTTATCAGAATTCAAAATAATTAGATTAGGGTATATTCTTTTTCTTTTATTTTAATCCCTATTGCTAAAATAGTATAATTACTATTGAATGCATAGCTACCAGATTCTTTGACATCAGGTCATTTTTCACCCTCTCCAATTCAGATTTTCTACGGGAAGCTAGAACCACCTTGCTTCCTTGCTCATAGAATGCATGTGCCAAAGCTTCTCCTATTCCAGAACTCGCACCAGTTATAACTACAACCTGAAAAAATGTAATATGACTTCCTTTAAGAGTAAGTATAATAGAAGAGAGACAATATAAAGTGTAATTATTTAGAGGTCATTACTATGCACAGAGCTGTGTGCATGGCACAGCATGTTATGTCCATTCACTTTACTTTATTTACAATTAAATATCAGCACAAATAGCAAGAAATACTGTTACTAAAATCAAAATTCACTAAAACAATACCTTTCCTTGTAGTGCAGCTCTTCGTCTTTTAGTAGTAATACAATTGAATAATTTACACATTGTTACGCCAATCGCTAATGGTACACCGATGTACTTTAGGTACCAAGTAAGTGAGTGAACTGCAACTGCATTGCTGCTATGCATTTGCAAGTGCTTCATTTTGTACAATTTGTACTGGTACTGAAACTGACAGTAATTGTTCGAACACAAATGAAGTGTCCCCTAATCAATTAAAATGCTGAAGAGATATGTTTCTGGTGATCCTCCACTTAAATAAATTATCAAAAGTAACGAGTAATATTTTAAAAACAAAAATCGCTTTGAAAACAAACAAGATCAGAAGGCTAATAATTCCCGTAATTAAAAACGTTCAAAATCTAGTCGCAATCCACAGAGCACTTAAAACATAGATAAAACTTAAAATCTTGGTCGCAATCTATCTCAGCGATAATCAATGTCAAAAATTAAACGTATTTTGACAGATTGAGACAGAAGGCTAATCCCGTAATTGAAAACGCTCAAAATTAGTGGTATTTTTTACAGATTGAACTGTAAACGTTCATAAATTACGAAAATTGCCTCTGATTGTGAACGTTCTTAAAATTACGAGAATTCTCCATCTGACTGTGAACGTTCTTGAAATTACGAGAATTGTTCCTCTGGTAATATACAGAGCAAAATAGGTAGGTGCCGTGGTAATCTTCGTGTAAGTTTCCGAATTAGTATGCGTTGTGCTACAGAGTAAACACACGCAAAGCATCTAAGTCTTGTACTGCCGCGCTTTGTTCACCTGTCATTGTACAGACGCAGACGCCAGCACATCAAGCTACCCGAAACTGTCAAATTCTCCTAATCAACCATGTATGTACAGACGCCAGCACATCAAGCTACTACAATCTGTCAAATTTCTTCAATAGATTTTCAACTTTATCGCCAAATCATAAGGTTCAAAGTCAATTGAGAAAATCTGACAGATTCGGGTAGCTTGATGTGCTGGCGTCTGTACATACATAAGTTTGTATAAAGTTTTCTCTCTGTAGAGTTACCTATATTGAAAAGTTTTTTGGAATTACATCTCTATTTCATTCCAACTTTTCAAAAGTTTGTATTGTATGTACTAGCTAACCGGACAGATGTCCTGTTTCCTACAACTGGATCGAAGCACTACCTAGCGGGTCTAATTATGAATCGAAACCATTCAACTAAAACACACACAAAACATTTCATCATCGTCGATCCGGCCGTTTAGGACAAGCTAAGTGACACACAGAAGAAAAGATCTCATTATCACACGTTCGTATTTCCAAAGATAGACAATCTTTCCCGAAGCGCATCTTGGGATGTCTGTACATGTTCGTTATGGGTGTGTAGAATAGAATAGAAATTATGTATATATACATCATATAAATTAAAGACATAAATATATAAATTTTACTTTTATTTTTACTTTTATTGTTTATTTTTTATTTTTATTACCATAATTATAATCAGGTTGTAAATATTAACAAAAATCAAATGCTGAGCTGCAAATTGCAAATAACGTAAGATATTTTAATTTTCGCGGGCTACTCTGGCAATTTAATTTCCTTTACATATCACAATATTACGAAGTTCCTAACAATTCGTTGAAGTAGTCTGCACTACGAGTTATTCTAAGAGTTTACTATCTCATTCCCCGATTTTTTTTTTTTTTTCTGCATTGTCTCCTCAAACAACGTATATAGGCGCACTGTATCCGTACACGTGATATCTACGTGCCTTAGGGTGCTTTTCCACAGAAGCAGAGCTGGGCGAAGCGGAGCAGAGACGTGCAGGAATCGACTGATCACAATGGTTGAAATCCTCATCGCGTCACTCGTCTCGTCTGTGATTGGACGATTCCTACACGTCTCCGCTCCACTCCGCCCAGCTCCGCTTCTGTGGAAACGCACCCTTAGACCTTTGAAAAAATAAAATAAAGGAAGTCCAAAATGTATAGACGACAGGACAGACGGTCGTCCTATTATCATCGATACAAGTGTCACACATGTTTTAATAACACAACTGAGCTGCAAATTGCAAAATTGGTTGGTCCCCGCCATAGACATATATAGTTATATCCCATCTCAATGGTCCCCGCTGTCATTGGAAGATGTTTGACAGTAGTTACGGGTAGTCAGAGTCAGAAGCCTAAACGTCTAGGAACCCGAAAGTTTATTTATAAAATGTTTATAAACGATGATTAAAATTAAGTGACGTTCAAACGTCAAAAATGTATAGTAAACAGTCGCTAAGCACTACTTTAGTATAAGCAATGTTTATGAATAAAGGGGCCAGTGTTTACCAAGGGTTATTGCGTTACCCGGTAACTGGGTTGTGGGGGTAAAATGGGTAATTTACATGGAGTATCAGTCCCATCCATGATCTTGATGCTGATCGATCTTGTAATGCTTTGTTCAGACAGAGGTAGTGGAGGTACCATGCAGTTTGAATGTATTTATTGTAATTTCCTCTGACAGCAGCAACCCAACAGCAACATTATAAGTGATTAAAAAAAAATAAGGATCACTGTATTTAGACAATGATGCAAAATCAGTGATATACCTCTTTATTCATATATATTCCCTTTACTTTTTTTGCGCTACCACCTCTGTCTGAACCACTCATAACAATGATTTGTTTGAATGGCCTGACTAATCAGAAGAAGAAGACTAGATACGATGACTACGACTAGAAAAAGATTTTGATGACCAAACCAAAATCGACATTTGCAGATGAACTCGAAGATATTGAAAGATTTATTTTTAGGACTGATTGTATCTGAAGCGTTTTGGTAGAGACTTTGCTGATTGATTAGACAAAGCTAACTAAATAAAAAGACTAACTAAATCACTGATTAGAAGAAAAATGCATTTGGATTGGTGGTCGGAATGGTCTTTCAGAAAAAAATACGTTTTGGGTCATGGATCGCGGGCCCGTCGCAGCCTTAGATCATTTTAATAGAAATAGTAGGTCTAGTAGCAGCTAAAATTCGTATTGTCTATGACTGTAGAAAATATTTTTAGCGTCATGTGTTTTAGGTAATTGGCAACACCAATTCATAATTTCTTGATTATCTAAATGTTGGGATTATGTTTGATTTGTCCTGGATAAATAAATTAGACATAGTTATCATAATGTTTCAGTGAGTATTTGCTACATATTCAATCAAAATATTGTTTAGTGTCAGTTAAACTACTTTTCTCAGTTTCTCATGGGAGTGTCGTACAGATGCGCTGACCTTCGTTTTGATGCACAACGCACAACAAAGCATCAAATTGACGGCTGCCCCATTTTCACAACAATCTTTGGATTCGATGTAACTATAAGTATTAGTGAAACAATCCGCATTAGTATACAGTCAATTGGCTATGTTAAACCTTTCTTGTGTAAAGTGGTGAGAAGTTGAAAGTTAAATGATAATGGAAACTACGACTACGCAAACAATTTTGTATGGTGTGTTTTATAGTACCAGTACCACAGCAAAAGCTTTCTTTTTATCTTCTAGGAAAATAATATTGAACCTGAGAAAATAACGTGTATAAATCAAGATGAATGAAAGGGATATCCCAAGTGTCCCTATTACAACATTAGCAGGAGTAGCCAGCTTGACAGACTGTAAGTATGTGAGCTACATGGTATGAGAGATTTTGACAACTAACATTTTTAATAAACAGTTACTTATTCTTTGTAGATCAATAATGATGTTCTTTAATGCTTGATTAAATAAATTATTTAAGCTTTGTTTTATATAAATTGTCATGCTAATTGCATAAAACAAGAATAAACATCTATAACTGTTTTATCTATTTATTTATTTACATACCAGAATTCTTCAGTATCTACCTAAACCTAATAATTTACCTTTACATGATCAAAATTAATATTGTTTAAATATGACCAGATGATTAGTACTACTTTAAATTAATAAGGTAATATTAGGTAGCAATATTGATAAAAAATTGTTGTTCACATTGGAAAAAATTGGTATAAGTATTATTATATTGTACTTTTAATTGATAATTTATTAGTTAAACTTCGTCATCAAAACTTAGTGAGAGTCATAGTAAATTTACTCCTATTTCCTAAACAATCATGGTGTTTTTAAACAAATAATAACTTTCACCTGTACCAAAGTTTAATTAGAATACTGAAATGTAAGTAGTCCTACAAGTCTTAACTGAAGTACTTTTGTTCAAACCATTCCTGTTTGCCTGCTAAAAGGAAAATACCTATCAACATTGGTTGTTGGTAGATTGAGAATAGAATGACTTAAAAAAACAGTCAACTTGTACCAGACTTTTTAGCCCACGGATAGAGCCATGTTAATTAAACTGATTTCGATTGCTCCCAAAGTACAACCAATCCAATTCAGTAAGGTAGGAAAGACACAGGAAATCAGAAATATGTAATGAATGGTAACAGGTTACACATCAATGTTCCTGCCCCCCTGTATAAAAGTAAAAATAACAGTCTCTGTGAACATGGAAATATAATTCATCATACCATTTTATGTATAACTGACACTAAGTTATTTATTAACACTTTATTGTACACCATCATAATACAAAAAGGAAAAACATTTAAAACTAGTGTACAATGCACGATTTTATCATCTTACACTACAAGGTGATCTCTAACAGACAACCTTTGGATGAACTGAAAGAAAGGAGAGACAGTTTGGGCCGTCAGTTTACAGAAAATAGTATTAATATTAATATTATATTACATTATATTAATATTACTTAGACACAATAAAGTGAAATACATAACAATGAATAATTATAATATTATAAAACAATAATAAAATGTACTAATAAATGTCATTATATTTATAAATATAATAGCTAGGCTTTGAAGATGAAAAATTACAGTGGAAGGTGCTCCATTGCCATTTTCTTGAAAATTGATAGTTTTTCAACATGCCTCACTCCTAAGGATAATGCATTCCATGAACGAGTGGCTTGAATAGAAGAATATTTGTGAGAAGAATACACACACATCCTCCATTTTAGATTTTCCTATGATCTTAAGGACCAGGAATGTGTGTCACAGAGGAAGTGAAAGTGTTCTCTAAGAAAGAGGAATGTAACTAACTAATTAGTGACTTAAGCTTTTAAACTGAAATAATAAACAGGAATTCCGAATCATACTAACTTACACCAAAAAGTGAAAAGCGTTGCCTTGCCTCTTATAAAATTAAATTAGAAACTCTCAATGTAAATAATTAACAAACACTATTAACAGTTTATTATTAATTTTGAAAAATTATTATTTATTTAGAAATGGAATGTTTTTATTTTCAGTATTACCTGTGTTACCACTCCCGGCGCCGTTGCCTGCAACACTCAACAACAAGTCTCAGTTGTTTCATCCACGTGTTGCTGAAGAGGCGGCAATTCTGCTCGCAACGCGCGATGAAAATCTGGTGTCGCTGCTAATTCAATCGCTTATGCAGACATCAGTATCGCACATGTAATGATTTCATTTCCTTAAAATTTTTTGATTTCCTAGCAATAGATCATTTTTTGTTAGAACTACAAGTAAATGTTATTTGTTTTACTTTTTACCTGCACTTAAAATACGCGCATTGACGTGGAGTTGCGGACGCCAGCCCGTATTACCTATTACCCACCCGGCTGTGCCGCTGCATAGACAGGGTAATGGTTACACGTATATATGTATGCATCTTTGTTTATGGGATTCTTTATACCCTCGAAGCTTCTTAACAACTGCATGAATTTTAATACACAAGGTGTCCATTGATTTGCCTAGGTCATGAAATGAAAAATGCTGATTTTACATGTTAATAAGTAATGTTTTGAAAACAAGTAAAGGGTTTGATGAGGCAATTTCAAAAATATAACACACTAAATGGTTGAAAATTTAAGAAATAACAAACCTGTCTTTAGTTTTTAGTTACCTTCAGGTTTTCCCATGTTTTTTTTTTATGTAATAATCCTGTTTTTATCTTTTCAGAGATCTAAAAGATGATACCATGGCAAATTCATCAAATCCTCCAACACCACAACCTCTGCCTGAACTGTTAAGGGCAATCTTAAACGTAAATCCTAACGTGTTTGAGCAGCAACCAAGGACTCATTGGGGCCCCAATTGCCACTCACACAATAAGTTTAATGGGGTTTCCCCCAACACTGTACCTTCAAGCCCATCATCGCATGGTACAGCATCCATTCCGAACCAGCAGTTGCTAGCTACCCCATCTCAATCCTCACCCCATGTAAACATGGGATCTCCGCCCTCGCAAGCCAGGCCAGGGAACCAAATAAATAATACTGCTCAGAACAGCGTGTCCCCTATTTGGAACAGTGGTAACTCTTCCAACATGTATGCAAGCCCACTCTCAAATACATCCACTTCTAATCCACAAAATGGTGGTTTCTATAATAGTTTAGTACAAGACAATAGGAGTTATGGTACTAATTTAAGTGAAGATAAGGATCCACTCTCTATGTCACCAAGCAACCAACCTGATCAACAGAGATTACTAATGCAATTACAAGAGAAAGCATTCGAGCAAGGTATTTACTGTTGTAATAATTGTTACTTAAACACTAATTACTGAACAGGTAATTTATATTTAGGTGTATTTGTAGATGGTAATGTGAGGACAGGCCAGTCTCCAGCACAAGCCAGCGTGGCTCCATCGCCGCTACGTTTAGAACCGCAAGTGCCTCAACCGTCGATGGGTGCGCCTTACACGCCCCAACAACAAGCTCAAAATAGCAACCAAGATAAGCAAGACCCAAGCCAAAGCACGGGCGTTATAAATAAC